>JAQFVV010006216.1:6551311-6841652 GCA_028023455.1 Epiperipatus broadwayi | reverse complement strand
AATCAATCACCAATCATTGTGCAAACATTTAAAACCATAAATGTTGTAGCAATTCAATGTTAGGAAAGCCACTTAACCCTATTAACCAACAGAAGATAAATATTCTACAGAATATGAGACTTAATTAAACAGAGCCCCACAATTGGGCAGCCTCTTAACCCACCCTGTAACCTCTGCTCTCTTCACTTGTTTACTTTATTAGATTTATAAATGCCCAAATTCAATTATATACAAGATAGAATAAAATTTATAATTGTAAATTGCTTTTTAACTTATTTAAAAGATTCTTATATTGTAATTATTCTATGGCTTAGCTCAGTTGAGGCTATAGGATATGGTCTTTATATAGGATGCAAATAAAAATAATAAAACATTTATTAATAACAATTCTGTAACACTAATTTAATCATATGCCACCTATTTATTTAATTATAAAACTATTGCAAAATTATCAATTATCATATTTAATTTAAGATAGATAATGAGGATTGGGTATCTTTTTATCCACATCACCACCTATTTTAAGCAAAGTAGAATATATTATTAGCACTGTAATATGGTGATTTATCATCTCCAGACAGATTAAATAATTGATTTCTACTGGCAAATCTATATATTCTAGAGGTATGCTATGTTAACCATATATGAGTGAATGTGTGCGTAATGTGGAAATATAGAATTGAACGTCATATAATCAAGCTTAATTTCCTATGGGTATATTAATTCAATAAAACATTTCATTAAAAGTACAAAACAAAATAAATATTAAACAAAAAAAAATATTATTTTATGCACTTTTCTAACCAATTATATTTCTTCTACAGTAAAACCAAAATTGACTGATATTTAATATATGAATCATATATTTTTGAATATGTGCGCTTTTAAAATATCTTAAATATAATGTATTTTTAAAACATACTTTTTATTAGCTTATTTTTAAAACTTGAATGATGTCAAAACTCAATCATCTTTTATACATATTATAAAAATTTATACAACACATCTGTTATAATCAGTGTAAATCATCTAACATTAACTATACAAAATAAAGAAAGGCAAGGAAAAACAATAACCAAACAATTATACTTATGCTTACAGTTATATACATGAGGGTTAAATAATATCTCCAAACTCAATATAAATAATCTAATTGTCCCTTGAACATTTCTACTTTCATCTTATAACAGACAAGGTTTTAATTCTTTATTTTTTTAAATAAACTCCATTAACAAAATTGAAGCATAATAAATACAATCTTTTTAAAATAATAATTTATAGCATCACACACACATCCGGATATGTATAATCACTTAAAATATAATTTCTTGATCATACAAAAATAATAAATTATTATATTATAATGATATGAAGTTACATAGTTTTGCTTTTTTAGAAGAAAACCAAAAAATTTAAAAAAGTGATTATATATCTATTTTGTTAGTCTATTCTTAAAAATACTTATCATTATCCATCATTACAATGTTTAAGTTTTTTTTTTTGTAAAGTAAAGATTGAAAGTTGAAAGAAACAGACATATTAGTTTTAAAGACAACAGTAAATTATAACATAAAAAATGTCTATCCTATTTTTAAAGCATAGTTTGTTAAGAATGACAGTAGTCTATTTTTTGGTCCTGAGAATTCCATTATAGGTGTGACAGGAAAATAACTTTTTTGCATGCATTGGAATTATTACCACTATATATGTGTGAATAGTAAAGTTATACGGTAAAAAATTGTATGTCTTGATATAGGAGTAAGTAGATAAACCTTTTTATTTTTAAAATTTTTATTTTTTGTAAGAATATTCTATAGACTAATTCTTAGGTAATCGAAAATCAAGTGTTTAATTATAGCGTCTAATAAGAAAGTTTGTAGCTAGCTTGATTTTAAACAAGGTTCATCATTATGATATTGTATATTTTTGGTAATACTCTTTAAAACAAATCATAATTAGCAACTTAGTTATATATCATCCAGGCATTTTAAAGGTAGTGAATATGGACCATTGTTAGGCAGAAGTTTGGAGGCTGTTATCCCTCTGGGGGGATGTTTATGTCCTCTATTTTTATATGATTTCCCGCAGTAGTAATAATAACAAAATATACACAGGTATATTATTAGAAACCTTTGTGATGTTTTTTTATATTTGTTCTTAATACCTACAAGATAGTTGTCGATTCTTTTAAGTTTTTTTACATCTTCTTTCTGCCAAATTTTTTTACTTTCCTTCTTCTTAAGTTTTAAATATATGTCTTTTCTTTCTACTCAAGCTCTCTGTGTTTTTTTTATTACAATCAACTTTGGAAATGTGCCAGAATTTTCGCTTATAGAATTTTAACAATGCAATATTTGAATGGAATAAACATAATAATAATAATAATAATAATAATAATAATAATAATAATAATAATAATAATAATAATAAAAATTAAATATCAAATATTAATTTATAAATTTTTTCACTAATATACAAATAATCTTTATCATTTTTAAATATAAGATTATGAACAATACATAATTAGTAAATAATAAATAAAATATAGGAAATAAAATTCTAATTAATAATATAATCCATGTATCTGGCTTATTATGACATGTAAAATTTTTCTATTACATACAACATCCCTAATATTGGTCATCCTCCTCTTCCACCATAAAACATATAAATCCAAAAATCTACATAATCATTACCCCAATTAAAGTTTTAATTTTTTTAAATCCTAATTTTAACTAGCAAATTACATCTCAATTCATTTTTCTCATTATAAAATCATGTAGTGTTATAAGTTAGAAAATATATCTACCATAAGTAAATAGAATATTTATATTTTTTAATATAAGGAAATAGATATATAAATAATTTTTATATATTGTAAAATTTAAGTTATTTATTTGATAAATAAATAATTATTATGTTTTTTATATTAAATTAAATGAAGTCTTCAATTTTATTTTATTTAATTTAAAGAGTTAGTGAGATTTGTTATTAATATTACTTTAGAATATTGATAGGAATCCCTGAAGAGAATCAATTGGTAAACTTCCCTGAATTCGAAATCTGAGCATGACGGTTAAGTCAATTAAAGTGAAAATTGATTTGATGTGGTTTAGATATAATTTATTAATAATAAGTTATTTGTTGGGAACAGATATAGTTTTATATCAAAATTAAATCACATCATTCGTGGCATCCTATATGAAGATCTTAAATCTGACTATAGTGAGATGCGACTGCCTTAACTTATTTTGTTGAGAGAATGCATACCATTACAATATATATGGAAAGTATATATGTAAGTATTGTACCGGGTTCGAATATGTGTGTTTGTAACACCGGCCTCTTAGGCAGAGAAGAACATATTCGGAGAATATGTATGCCCAAACGATAGCTATAAAATATATATAACTAGCGTTACATTTCCAGGACATAACTTCTTCTCGGTTGTTGAGTTCAACACCCCGTTCAAAGGACTTTTTTTTTGTTTGTGTATAAATACGGGTTCCAGCTATCTATTCAAGAATGAATAAATAACGCACTTTGAGCAATGGCCACTAACTCAACGCCTAAATATCCACGACTAGCTCAGCTATTTGTAATCACTAACAGATTATACATAATTAGTGGTGAAAGAATTGATAAAAGATTTGTAAAAGAATTGATAAAAAGAATTGACCGACAAATAAAGTTTAATTTTAAAGAGAATTTATTAACTAACATTTACTAATTTTAAACATTTTATAATTCTAATAAAACACACGCATATTTTTAAATTAACATTTCTAAACTAGTTTAAATATTCTTGTAGATTTTAATAATAGAACACTGGTATTTATCTAATTTAACTAATAACACTGATATAATGATCACGCACATATTAACTCATACACTCACATATATAATAATAAAGTATTACATAGCATTTGAAACTTAAACACACATATCAATAGTTCATTTTATGTATGATATAGAGTTCATATAATTAGACTCTTGGAGGATTCGCACGAATTAATGCAATGCAATGGCTATTACAGTATAAACAAAAATAAGCAAATGTTTTACCTAGGATTTTGAACGTAGATTTAGAACTTTGTTTTCTTCTTGTTTGTTGCTTCTTCCAGCCGGCTGGGACATTTCCTTGATGAGTTTCCTTATTATTCACGATCATTACTATTGGAGACAATTAGATACTGATGGAGATTTTCTAAGATGTTATGCTGACATTATTTCATGGGCAGATCTTGCTGTTCTCGTCGGACATCAAAGGGCTGTGGAGAGGCGTGAATTTCCCAAAAGCTGCTCAACACCGCATTTCTGTTTCTGGATACAATTAACATCAACTGCACTGGTCTTCTCTGGACTTAAACTAGACTGTCAATTAAATTCTGAACTCAACTGATTATCCGATAAAATTTTACCATTTATACCTGCGAAGTGTTTTTCTTTTCGATATCCTCCGGCAATATCTGTTGTCGAAATTTCATTGATAATCCTTTGACAACGTGTTTTGGAAGATTGTTTAATTAGTAATAGCCATGCAGAAGTGTTGTTTTATATTTTAATTAATAGCCATTGCCGTGTTTTTTAATGATAATCTTCTTTAACTTTCATTTATTTATAATAACATTTGTTACGTATACATTTATTCTATTATTGACAATCGCACATATATACGCACATATATTACTAGTCTTAAGATTATTTTTTCCTTAATTCAAATGAAAAGAGATTTGTATTTTGTAAACTTTAAATTATTTACATTTTACGAATACTAATAAGAAAGACTGTTTACTTCCTTTCATAAAACTTTTAGTTTGACTTTTTCTAACGAAACACCCCCTCCCCCCTTCTGATTAATTAATTGTAACTTTTACGAAAGATTTTTATTTTAAAACTCTGATTTTTTAATTTTACTTTTGACAGCAAACTGATTTTGTTTACTAAAAAAACCTTTTAGATTTTTATAAGTCATTTATTATTTTTAATATATATATATTTTTAAATAAAATTAACATGTGCCAATTTCAATATTGATACAGTATATATATGCATATGTATGTATATATATGTGTAGGAAATGTTTTGATTAATAAATATAGAATGTAAAGAAGGGTAAGAAATGAATAACAATAATGTAAATTAAAGATATTATAAGATATATAGATTGTAAATTTGTATGTCCATGTATATTTATATTCATATGTTGTAGTTCTGAAGAAGATTGCTGGGGCAATCAAAATTGTTAACTGAAGGAATTGTAAAAGTAATAAAGTGTTTCGTCAATTGGTTCTAAATAATTTCATGTAAGTAATATAAAATAATTTATTTTCCTTTTTAGAAAATGTTTTTAATTCAGTATTCATTGACAGATTTCTTTTTTAAGTCAAATTTATAAGTCACAAAATTAAACTAAAATAAAAATACGTCTTTTATTATCATCATTTAAAAAACACAAATTTTTTTTTTGTCTGCATTGTAACATTTTTTGACATTTTGTTTTAAAAGGGAAGTATCTTTATGCTATTGATGCTTTGTTTGCATTTTGATATTTGGATTTTAAAAAAAAATTCCTTGTTGGTGTTGATGTTAAAAAAATTTAATTTATTAATTTTGCCAAAAATTAATAAAGGGTAAATGAAGCATTGCAAGTTTTAATGATAGCAATGATAATTTAATTCTGTGCAAACATATGCATTTATTGTCAGAAAGTGATAGTGAATAAAATTTTGGGTACTTTTCTGTTTTATGGGCACGCAAATTAGGGCCCTATTGTTGACAAGTGTACAGTGGGGGGGGGAGTACAGTTTCTCTTCTCAAATGTATAAGTTGTTAAATTAAAAAAATTAATAAGTTAAATGAAATAAAAGTAATAAAAAATAATCTTTATTTCAATTTTTTTTTTTACTTATAATATGGAACTGACGATATGCTCTGAACTTTAAAGTTTTCAGTGGCTTGTATAGAGAAACCATGGAGTGCTTCATCATAAATATTATCACTTTCAATTTTTTTTTATTTTTTAAATGAAATTTATGTTCCTATAACTCATTTTTTATTTTTGTTAAGTAAAATTTGATAACACACAAAAAATATAATATTCTAATAAAATTTTTCATATGGTTTGTTTAATTATTTTCATAAGTCCAGATATTTTCCATATATACAATTTATTTTTTTTACACAAATTTCTTTTACAAGTAATTGTTGGGAATCAATCTATCATGCAAAAAGAAAATTCGGTGTGTATATATATATTTTTAAAAGCTAATGTTGATATTTAACATCATCTTTTTATAAAATCAATCAACTATGTTGCAATATATTATCATCCATCTATCTCTAATAGACAAAAATGGAATCAAATCCATCTTAAGTTTTTATGAGTAAAACCAGAATAGACAATGATGTTTGCAAGGTTCAGTATTAATTAAAAAAGATGTTATTTAAAGCTTGAGTCTATTTAACTTTAAGAAGTCTTCATAATGTAAACTCTATGAATTTTCATTTTAATATCCTTGTGAATTTTTTATTTATCATTAATATGAAATAAAAACCAGAAGCCAATATTAATTTTAATTGCAAATTTTTAGATTTTTAATTAAATCAATCAATATTCTGAAATTCACCATTTTCTAACCATTCTAGCAGATGAAATTAGAATCATTTCTAAATGTCTCTTAATATCATATAGCTAGACCATTATACAATGAAATGTGCAAGCTTCAGGCATGAATTAACAGAGAAGTAATAATTAAAAGAAGATATTAAATTTTAGTACTATCTTTTTATTAAATCAATCAACTAACTTGTATTATTTCAGAGTTTCTATCAGATAAAAATTTAATATCTTCCCATCTGCTCTCAAGTTCTTAAAAAACATGGCCAGTATAGACAATGACTTTTCCAAGCTTCAACATGACTTAATAGAGATGTTACTTAAGACTAGAGTCTATTTAGTCCATGAAAATCTGCTAATTATTATATATAGTTAAAAAAAAATAAATTATTACTTACAGATTGGTATTTGAGCATTTCAGTAAATGCTTGAGTCACTTTGTTCAAAGTATTCTAAAAGAAAAAAGACAAAAAAAAAAAAAATTCAAAATGCATAAAGTAAAAATAAATATACTATAATAATATTCAAGTCTTAATATCAATTTTATATAAACACATTTATAGGCTACCCATACAAATATATGCAAAAGTTGTGCATCTTATTTATCAAAATATTTTATATTATAAATTATTACATATTTTAACAAAAGGTAAATACTATAATATATCAATGTAATCTTTTTGCAAAGAATAATAAATATATATATTGCTGCTGATCTAGTAATTACATCTCCACATAATACATAACTATACAAAAAAGTTTTAAGCCATTAGTTTTAATAGCAATGCAAAATAAAGGATGGTTAAAGAATAAGATGAAATAGCCCAAAACTAATCATATATATCTTGCTTTCCTGCCATTTAATAATCATGATCAGAGATTTAGTGGTTTATAATGTCAAATTACATTCTTTTATCTAATTATTTAAGTTGGAAAGGTCAGTATTTTTTACTTAAAATCATTACAGCAGATGTTTGTAAATGAAAATGAATGAAATGTAGAACAATTTCATAGACATTTCTGATTTATGAAGAACTTTTGGTGCTTTTTTTTTTTTTTGATGCCAACAGATTTTTCTAAGAGCTAAATATGATACTGAGGTCCATATCAACATATTTTCATTTATACTTCTAGAAGAAGGGAAATTTACAGGTTGCTTTGATAACCAATATTTAAACTACATTAACATATATGAAACAATGCAAAATAAAAGATACTATGAAATATCAATATGAACTTTAAAAATACTTCTACTAAGCACAAAGGTATCATAAAATTTTAAAGTATATAATGTATCAACAAAATTGTATGGCAGCTGAAATGGCCCATTATCATGTTGTGTGATGAGTTACAATTTTAAGTACTGACATCATGGAGTCCTTTTTATTACAATATTATAGGTGTCTCATTTATATCATTTCTTCTGGATGGGACTTCTTGTGTTAAATAAGTTTCATTCAAAATGCGATGCTTTGTTTAACAATTTTATTATCTTTCATCATTTTTAATTATATATTTATTTAATAATTTGTAAATATGTAAACTTTTCTCCAGTTATTTCAAACAAAAATTAAAAAGTACATTTAAAAAATGATTTAGATTTTGTAATTATGTATATTTATTTTGATTAATAAAATTAAAATCTTTTTTTATATATATCATGAAAATAGGAATAGAGACTAAGTATGTGCACAAATACAATTAAAAAAAAAGACATTTCATTTAAAATATTTTTATTTTCTACAATATTGATTAATTCATAACAATTTTTAATAAAACAGTTTTAACTCATTACCTTACTGAAACAAATTTTAATCATTATTTAATAATAATAAATCTTTGTTATTCTGTTTTATTTTTTTTTATTCAGATCTTTTTTAAAAAAACAACGTTAATAAACTTTTCATAAAATATCAGTTTAAATGTAAAATAATTATTTTTTAAAAGTTTTACATATGTACACTTTAAAAAAGGAAAAAGACAGTTTTACTTTCAATTAATAATAGATTACTATAATAAAACCTACAGCATTTATAAAAAAAAAAAAAAGTGACAATTTAAATTCAAGATCATTCTTTGTTTTTCAAGTAAATAAACAATGGATTATCTGTTAACTGACTGTGCATGCTTTAATGAATCTAGTTAATATTTTGATTTCATAATAAACCTTAGCAATTGTTATTTAGTTCATTAAACCAAATACTGAAATTTATTTGTGATAAAATTAAGATATCTAGTATATAATTCAAAGCAGTTTTCCATATGAGGCAAGATAATATTTAAGAATTAAAAAGCTTAATATGCGAAAAGAATGGACCTCAGAATTTAACAAGATTCTGAGGTTTGCTTTAGGAATTGTTTTAGAAAAAGAAACCTAATTGAAAAAATCACATTTAATTTCCTTTTTACAGTATTATCAGAATATCAACCATCCATAATGTCAATAAATATTCAATATATAATGCACTGATCATTGTGTTGATATACTACTATTATTGTTCATTTAATAGACTCATTTCTGACTATTTACCTGAAGTAGGCAATAAGATGATTTGATAATAGATTTATTATAAGATGATTAATTACACAAATGTTTATTTAAGAATGTATTTCAATTGTCAAAAATTAAAGCTAATTTTTATTTTTCTTTAAAAAAAAATTAAAAGTTTATTGTCATTAATACATCTTTAAAATGACTTACAGTATTAGAAACAAATATTTAAATTGTGTATTATTTGATACTTTATATATCTGCTAGTTAAAAAATGTAACAGATCATAGCAAAATAGATAACTGGGAATTAAATAAATTCAAATACCCAATATAATGAAAATTACTTATTTATTGAGTAAACAGACAAAATATATAACACCACTATGCAATCTACATTAACTGCAACATTTAGAATTCAATCTCAATACTGACCTGCACATCTAAACATATAGATGTATTTCACTAGAAACAGTTCTACTTTTCTCAGTCTACAATTGTCTAATTGACAACATAAAGGAATATTACTTTCTAGTAGTAATTCCTCTATGAGCTCTTCTCAGGCATATAAAAAATAATAAGATTAGGTTGATCTGTATGGAATCCTAACCAGCTCATTAACCTTGAGGTAACTTGTGCCTGGAATAGGAAACTCTTCGATGACTGCAGTTTAACATTCATGGCAATCTTGTTCAGCTAAACGCTCGGCGACGGAAAACATCTCACACAAAAGTTAACGAAGAACACTTCAAGCCCAATGTTCTCCCTATTTATATCCATGCATATTTTTTTATCTCATCTTCACTCTAATTAAATCTTGACTTATAGATTTATTTAATGTATTTTAATGTAATCACAAACAAAATCTTTCATGTTTCTTAATTCCCATTTTTTCGTCCCATTATTTCGTTAAACAATCAGGACTTGAGCATTTCAACATTCCATAATTAATTATTTCTTATCTTTTCTTCTGGAATACTTTACTTTTTTTTTTGAAAACAATGTACTTTTATGGTTTTCGACTTTTACATTTCCAGTGATTATAATTTATATTGTACAATTTTTTTTCTAACTTCAATTACAAACTAACTTTTCTTCTTACATAAATATAACATATCTCTCCCCACTCCAGAAGAATACCCTCTATGCATTTTATACATTATCTTCTAATTTTTTCAACTTATGTTTCTCCCATACTGGCCAATTCCTGAACTTTCCACTATTTTGCTCTCAGTGTAGATTTTTGTTGACTTTTGTCTCTTTCCTTCTTCATTTTGATTTCTATACATTCTGTCACTTTTGGTTCGACTTTCACTTCTAATTTCGAGTCTTATGGCCAAACAATCTGTGTTGTCTTCTTCATGTCTCCTCAAATGACTTATGTGTTTAGTATACTTAACTCTATTTTGACCTTGAATTATGCAAATTTTATTCGCTATTATCTTATCAATCCCGTACCAAATACCTTGTCTACAACACTGAAGTTTGTATGAGGTTTTATATTTCTCAATGAATCCTCTTTTGTTGACGATAGCTTAATTCTGAGCTTCCTTCTTAAGAACAATTCTGTCAGTGTTTTCCCTGTTGTTGTGGACAGTATTAAATGTTGACACAGCATTATCTCTTGTAATGCTTCTTGCAGATCTGATATCTCTGTCTTCAATAAAGTTTTCTTCCCTTGTTGTACTGTTTTTCTGCCTGACCGTTTGATTCCGGGTGGTATGATGGTGTCAGAATATGGATAATGCCCTTACTTTCAAAATACTTTTGCATTCTGTGTCCCCTAAATCCTCCTCTATTGTCGGACACAATGACTTCAGAAAAACCATTTAATAATTTCTTCTGTACCAGTATTATTTACTATATGACATTCAATCCACTTTGAGAAAGTGGCAATCACTATCAAAAGTATTTCCCCCTTTATTGGTCTGGCATGAACAACATGCACCCTTTCCCATGGTCTGGTTGATGCCGGCCACACTGTCAAATATTTTGCTGGAAGTTGCATTTCCTCATGACATGACCAACATTTCTTTACAAACTTTTCAATACTCACAATAATTCCAGGCCAAACAGACATAATTTTGTGCAAGTGCCTTAGCTTGTACAACACCTGAATGACCTTTGTGCAATAAGTTTAAAACTATTTGCCTCCTAGTAGTAGTAGGTATCATTACTCTATCCCCAAAAACTAAACAATCATTACCCATTGATAGCTTATCTCTGTTAACCCAAAAATCCTGCACCTTTATCCCTTATCTTCTTTAGTCCATCTACATATTCTCCAACAGTTTAATGTTTTTGATTTCATATCATCTATAGGAATTACCTCTACTTGATTTGATACAGGTTCATGTCTATTTGGCAATCTGGATAATACATCTGCATATGTTATTTCTTTTTCTTTTTTAAACATTAATTCATAATTATACCCAGCTAAAATATTTTGCCATTGTAACATTCTCATGCTTTAAATTTCAGGAGTTATACAATTATGAGCAAAAATACTTAATAAAGGCTTATGATCTGTTACTATTTTAAACGCTCTTCCAAGTATTGATGGAACCTTTTCAATGAAAAAACTATACCCATCAACTCTTTGTCAATTTGACTATAGTTCCTTTCCACTTTCGACAACGAGAAATGAAGCATACGTTATTGGCCGCTCTTCATTTTCTGTCGTATGCAATAGAATTGCTCCAATAGCCCAATCTGAAACATCAATTGCAATCTGAACTGGCTGATTATTATTAAAGTGTACTAACAACTTATCAGACACTAATAGTGCCTTTGTCTTTTCAAAAACAACACTCTTGTTTCTCAATTCACTCCCATTTTTGGATCTTTTTTAATAACCTGTGTAAAGGCAATCTGTGCAGTCATTGCCTTATTTTTAAGAAATGGCTCAAAAAAATTAATAAAGCCCAAAAAATCCTGTAATTGCTTCACATTTTTTGGCTTATCCGCATTTTTAACAACCCTTACTTTTTTGGCAAAGGCCACTTGCCTTTTTCCGAAATATGCCCAAGAAAAACAATTCAGCAGTTTGCCACACTGATTTTTTGGCATTTAATCTAACCCTGACTCTATTCAGTCTTTGGTAAACTTTTCTTGCTCTTTTTTGTAATGAATCAAGTGACTGCAGAAATCAATATGTCATTATAATACGGTACCACTACCTCCAAACCTTGTAAAATATTTGTTTTTGTTTGGAAAATATTGGCAGCAGTAGTTATACAAAACAGTAACCCATTACATTTAAACAGGCCAAAAGACATTGCTAGTGTTAGCATTTGTGTCATCCTTTTTATCACTGCTATTTGGTAGTATGTTAAATTTAAATCCAGCTTTGCAAAAACTTTTTCATTTACTAATGCTGCCAGTACGTCTGTATGTTTGGCACCTGGTATGGCCATTTATTTAAAAACATAGTCACTGTAATTCTATAATCCCCACAAAGTCTGATTTGTCTGTTAGGTGTCACTACAACTATTATAGGCATAGCCCACTCTGAGAACTCTACTGGAGTCAATACTTCATTTTCAACTAAAATCTTAAGTTTTTCTTCTACTTTGGCATGTTATGCAAATGGTATCTTTCTAGGTTTACATATTATTGGAGTTGCATTTTCCACTAACTCCATGTCCATCAGGTTTGTAGTGATGAAACCTAAATAATTTAGGAAATCTTTTCGTCATTTCCTGTTCAATTGTAACATTTTTAATTATACTAATATTGATTCCGACGGCATCACAATATTCACACCCTATAATGGGACTAATATCCCATTTCACTATATGTAAAGAAAGATTAACATCTATTTCTATATTTAACTGGTACTTCCACTAGTCCCTTAATTAATGGGTTGAGAGGTTGTAGAGTGTCAGACATTTGCAGCAGCTGGTTTGTTGAAATTTTGTTTTCTTTTTTAAATTGCATGAAAACTATAAGCACGATATCATTAGAAGTCCCAGTATTTGTTGCTATTTGAATTCCTCTTTAAAATGGTACATCACAAGTTGAAATCAGACAATATTTGAATTTTTTATTAATATTTTTATGAATAGGTTCATTTAATTTTTTTCTTTTCTGGTTAGTTTACTAGATTGCATGAAGAAGACAAAGGCAGAATTTTTTTATCGGCCGGACTCGTTACTAAAACGAACTAAAAATGCGCCGATAATTCGCATTTCAAGGCCTTCATCTGAATAAAACCACAATCAGAATATTGGGTTGTAAGTTTTCAATTTTAATTTTTTAATTATTTGAATAGTATTTAAAATTTTTTTTTAATTATTTGATAAATGCTATAATTTATTAATGTGTTTGTATTGGTATATCTGTGTAGTACATAAATTATATAATATTATATCATTTATGCTCTTTATTATACAATATATAAATTTGAATTCAAATATAATAAACGTGGTTTATGTACAATGTAATTTTGGGGCTCTGATCCAAGTTTGAGGCAATCTTATTTTATAGACATAATGATTCTTAAAAGATTTAATAATTCATTAACGTGTTCCGTGTTTGTATAACAAGTAATGATTTACATATATAGTGCAGTGCAATATAAATTTTAAGACTGATTATCAGATGCACAGAAAGGTCGGAGTTGATAAAGCAATCACAAAATTTACTGGGCATAGTAGCATGTGAAAATATAAACACTTAAAACCAATAAAGAGAGATTTCGAATGGAGTGTGTGTGGTGATAGCCACAATAGTTATGTATATACAACATAGAATTGTATGCAGGCAAAGCTTCAAATTCTGATTCTTGCCTATGTCTTGATACTCATGCTGTGGAGTCAGTAGTTTTGCCACAACTTGCAGCACATTATTTTCAAGTCTATAGTTAGCAAATGAGCTAAATGTAAATAAAATATATCTCTGTGGGCCAATAAATATAACAAGATAGCATCATTGGTATATAGACATCACTGGTGTACACAAAAAATATAAAATGAAGAAATGAAACTCATTTTAGCATTGACACAGACAGTAGCCTACAATTTCTAATTTTAGATAAACAAGAAGCCAATTGCTATGATGACAAATGTATATCCACCTTCTGGAAATGATTTGTTTTGTATCTTTTATTAGGATGAATATTTTTCTTATAAACATCTTGAGATTTGTTAACTTTTGGGGTACAAGATAAAAATGAAGAATTGTTACATGACTAGTTTTGGAGATTCTGAAGCAATGGATTATCTCAGGTAAGAAATATTATATATGGTTTGAATGACAATTTTGTGAGGAATACAAAAAAATTATCAAAGAAGATGTAATTTAAACTTAATTAAAGACAAATTATAAACAAACAATAAAGTAATAATTATTTCGGATGTTGAAATTTCTTTTTTTTCCTTTATTTTTTAAATGGTAATCACTATTTGTCTTAGCCTTATTGTTTTCCTTAGTTTTTCTAGTTTCTACCAATGTAATACTTTTTTTCTCTAACATTATTAAAACTGAAGTTATTGTGTCAGTTTTTTTTTAAAATTCAATATGGCACCAAGATCATTAACTAGTTAATCTCTACATCATTCGCACTTACATCTTGTGCCTTTATAAATGTATTTTTTATATTCGCACTATTTCTCCATGCTTATTTTATTCCATAATCTTCAAACATTAATGTGATCCCTGATCCACTATCTATCTCCATTTCTAATTCCGTACTCCATATCTCAAGTTTTGTTATGAACTTGTTTTATACTATTCCTTTCATATTTTTAATTGTATGAATGCTATTCAATTTCCTTTACTGATGCTTTTTATTTTCTGCACCATAATATTTCTGTACAGTTTCAGCCTTCTTACATATTTTTGCTAGATGCTCTCTAGCTTTACACCTGTAACACTACTCATTTTTCCATTTGTAAATTGTGCAAAATAACCTTTTGCTTAGCAGAAATTTTTTTTTCCTATTTTTTATATTGTTAACCCCTCATTCTTTGTTCTCCTGTGTTCTCTCTGTTTTACACATTAGCATTCTTGAATTTTTCTCCATTTTATTTCTGAATGCGAGAGCCTGTTCAATTATTAGCTCATATGCTATTCCCTTCTTAATTGCCCTATCATACGTTAAGTTTACTTCAGCAAATAAATTTTGCCAGGGCCTGTCATCTGCAATTCTCCATAATAACTGATCCAACAGTACTTGATCTACAAAATCTCTGTAACTAGTTTTTTGACAACTCCATCAATGCTATATCATACTCTTTTATAGTCTTACCTTCATATTGTTTTCTATTTCTTAGCGTTAATCTGGCTACGTGACGAGGTGATTAGGGACTAAAATGATAATTCAATTTTTTTACCATGTCTTAATACATGATTAACTCATTTATTGGTTGCTCAAAATATTTATTTATAATATCAATAACCTTACATCATGCCAGACATAACAGAGACACTATTTTCTATTTATTCTCTTTAATATCGTTAAGTGCAAAAAAATGTTCAATTTGCATAATATACAGTGGCCATTCCAATCCCTTATCTATATCAAACTCTGATATATTTGAATACCCTAGACATTTTTGATCTTATGAAAAAAAAACCATTCTTACACCATCTATATTCCTTCCTAATTTCTTGAAATTACTTATTTATTGAATAAATAGACAAAATATATAATACCACTATGTAATTTACATTAACTGTAACATTTAGAATTAAATCTCAATACTGTTCTACACATCTAAACATATAGCTGTATTTCACTAGAAACAGTTCTACTTTCTTCAATCCGCAACATTAATTGTCTAACCTTCAACATAAAGTAATATTACCCTCTGGTAATAATTACTCTAAAAAGCTTTTCAGGTATAGAAAAAATAACAATTTCTGTACGGAATCCTAACCAATTCAATAACCTTCAAGTTATTGATGCCTAGGATAAGAAACTCCTTGATGACTGTGGGTTATCACTCATGCCAATCTTGTTCAGCTAACCTCTCGGCAACAGAGAACATCTCACATGAAGGATGATGATGTAGAACACTTCAAGCCCAATGCTATCCCTATTTACATCCCTACATATTTTATCTTTGCACTAATTAAATCTTGACTTAGAGATTTAATTCGTGTATTTTAATTTAATCATAAACAAAATCTTTCATGTTTTTTAATTCCATTTTTTCTTCCCATTATTATTTATTTCATTAATTAACAGAACAGGATTTTAGCATTTTAACATTCAGCAATTAATTATTTCTTATCTTTTCTTCTGGAGTAGTTTACTTTTTCTTTGCAAACAATGTGCTTTTATGATTTCCAACTTTTATGTTTCCAGTGATTACAATTTATATTGTACAATACTTTTTCTAATTTGAACTACAAACTATCTTCTCTTCTTATATAAATATAACAGATACTTCATATTAACATTACAAAATCATACAATTTATATATTAAAAATAACAGACACCTTGGATTAATACATTTTCAGATAGTAAATTTCATCTGCTGAGTAAAAAAAAAAAGAAGGGTTTCTTCATTCTAATAAAAAAAATTTTACTTAAAATTTATAAAATGCCTATCCTTTGATTAAGGAATTTAATGGAATGCCATGTTTTAAGTCAATTTACAAAAAAATATTTTTTAATTTTAATTTCTCATACAAAAATACATATAAATTTTCTAATATACCAATCAAATTGTTGAATTTGTAAGGGCAATGTAATATGTACTAGCAATGATTTATAAAATGTGTAATAGACTAAACAATAATTAAATAGAATAAGTTATTAAAAAAAGGAAGAAAGTGGAAATGGGGAATATAAATAAAATCATGGTAGTAAAATCTTTTTAATTAACTATGATTGTCTACAATGATGACATGATTCACAATGGTGAAATGCATAGTTGTAAATGCTTCTATTGACTCAAACAAATCTGTATTTTTTTTTACATGCTTATTAAATAATATTGATCTTGGTTTATTAAAATACAACATTCTTATCTCAGCTGCAATATGCAAACCTAACAATCAAAAAGACTAATCTTTTTCTAATAACAAAATTTTTTCAGAAAAGTTGAATTTGATTTTCTGATGACAATTAGTTTCAGATATATTTATCATATAAATTATTATTATTTGAAGTATTCTCCAATTTTCTTTTCAAAATTGTATTTATTTATTACAGTCAAATCTTTCATGATAAACTTGTTTTTATCTGATATTCTGGATCTAAAACTGATGGTCCATTCTTGATAAAAGTATGGTTGTTTTTATATACAAAATCATGAAAGCATCTCAGAAATTAGTGCTTGTCAAATAGCACACAAATTATAAAAAAATTCAGTAAACTTTCTTTATTCGACAAGATTTCATTAAATTCTGGACATGTTGTCTTCATTCAAGTATACATATTTAAGTAAGTCAGGTTTTTATATTATTGCAATGAATCATAAGAAGATATCTCTGGTATAATGTTGATTCTATTTAGTGGCTGTTTCATTGTTATATTTTCATTATAGCTGTTACTTTAGATATGACCTTTATCAAGATTAATATCTTCACAAATTTCCAACACTAGAAAGCTTTATGATTTATAAATATCTAAAGTATTAAAGAAAATCTGTCATTAAGTTCTTTAACAGTGAATATCCATCTTCATGGGCTTTCCTTGAATGATACATTTAAAACTTCCATAAATAAGAATTCATAGAATATGGAAATGCTAGACCTTTAATACACACAACTATTATAACCATTATGTGTACAAAAATCTGTTTATTTAAAAAGATAAATAAATGCATGACTTGCTCATAAATAATAGGACCAATTTTTTTTGGATAGATAATATAAAAACTTTCTTGTTGTGATAATATGTTGGAATATTTCCAACATCTATAATTAAATGTTGAATGTCTAGAAACTTTTAAACTTTATTTATTCAAATTCAAACAACTTGCTAGTAATGACACACAAATAGACAATACAGGTTAGTAATTACATAACATTTTGATTAGTATTATTCTCTACTCTTCAGCTGTTGCTGGCCTGATTAGTGATAATATTAGTATAGGAATGGAATTTAGACCTTCAGATTCTTGAATATCCAATTTCAAGGCAACACTCTAACTAAGTGAACTATTCTGTCAAAGGCAACAGTCAATAGAAATGATGAGGGTTGGTTCAAATCTTCCTGATTCTTTCAATTTTTTTTAATACTTTTTCCTAAAAGGAAGTATTAAAAAAAAAATTTGAAGAAATCAGGAGGATCTGAACCAACCCCCATGGATAGAGCATTGCCTTGAAATTTGATTCCAGAATCTAAAGGAGTAAGTTTGATTCCTAGGCTAATATTGTCATTGTTCAGACCAGCAATACCTGAAGAAGAGTGAAGAATAATACTACACAAAATGTTTTGTAATTACTAACCTGCATTGTCTACTGTGTTCCCCGAAAATAAGATTGAGTCTTATATTAATTTTTGCTTCCAAAGACACAATAGGGCTTATTTTCAGGGAATGTCTTATTTTTTCATGTACAAAAATGTACATAGAAAGCTGTAAGATTTTTACCATGGGAACCCCTCACAATTTCTTTGTTGTACTCACTGGAATAAATCTTTCTTTTTGCACTCATCTTATCTGGCAACCAGAATATTATTCCATTTAAATTTAGCATTAAATCAAGTGTTAAGTGAAAACTTGCGATAGGAGTGGTGAAAAAAATAATTACACAAAAACAACAAAAACATGCAACCATAAAAATTCAGAAAATGTTTTTGTATTTCACACATGAACATTACTAATTATTATATATAAATAAAATAAGTATCTAAAAATACATAAATGAAATTATAAATTGTCCGATATATTAACTGTGGTAAATAAATTATTTCTCTATATAGGTAGAATTATGTTTGTCAAAAATGGTCGGCAAGAAAATACAAAAGAACCATATAATTTCTATTACCATTTATCTATAACATTAATGTCAATAATAATGTTTATTTATATATTCAGTACTTTATAATTCAAAATATCCATCATTTTTCAACAGGTAAACAAAAGCTGTCATTCAGTACTTTATAATTCAAAACATCCATCATTTTTCAACAGGTAAACAAAAGCTGTCTAATTGGCTGACAATCTTAATTAGGGTTTATATTTGGGGTAAAGCTTATATTACAAGCACTGTGAAAAATCATGCTAGGGATTATTTTCTGATGTGTGTCATTATTAAAAAGTTGTTTGTATTTGAAAAATTTAAATAAAGTTTAAATTTTTTTAGACATTCAACATTTAATGATAAAAGAAGGAATTAGTCCAACATATTACCACATCTAATATGTCATCATCACAAACCTTAAGGCAAATATTTCTCTCTAGTGTTTTGCTTTAATTCTATCTTCTCCTATTGAAAAAGAACATTAATGAACTAAGATTTTTTGTTGACTATTTATAGGCTTTGCTTTAAAGTCTTAAGCAATGTTATATTGCTAAAGCTATTAATATATGGTTTGGCTGAAGATCTCTTGGCCCATATAACTATTTAAGTTAGATAGCTGGGTTTGAAGGCATTTATGTATCTAAAAATTACAATTTTCTTCTTAATAGTTAACTTTTAGATAAATGCTGGCTTTGGCTTGGTATTTTTAGATCTAGTGTCTGAAACTATCCTAGTGCCTCATTGAGGAGTGCCAAAGCATGAAACCATTGGTCTGAGTTGGTTTTCAAGACAAGAGATTTTTAAATGTTTGGTTTAGCTAGCATTTATCAATAAAGCTTGTTAGAGCAAATTAGCAGAGCTCTTGGCTTGGTATTTTTAGATCTAGTGTCTGAAACTACCCTAGTTCCTCATTGAGGAGTGCCAAAGCATGAAACCATTGGTCTGAGTTGGTTTTCAAGACAGAGATTTTTAAATGTTTGGTTTAGCTAGTATTTGTCAATAAAGCTTGTTAGAGCAAATTAGCAGAGCTCTTTATTTCTGTTAATGTGACTGACTTAATCAGACCATTTAATTAGTTAAAGCTGTCAGATAACTAATCTATAAAAGGCTTTTAAAAATTAATTCTTTAGTATTCCACTTTTTACATTAAATAATTGATAAATGTTACTGATATCCTTGCAAGATTAAAGCTTGCCTCTAATAGATATCTAATTTGGCAAAGGTGCTATAAGAAGAAAGCTCAGAAATTCTACATAATGTTCAAAGAAAAGAGTCCTATTATTGAGGTTATTTAAAAAATTTTTTTTTTTGGTATTTGCAATAAAGATAACATCAGCCACAATTAATTTTTCATTAAATTTAATCTGAAGAGATAACATCATTATATCTTGAGTGTCTGTATTACTGAACTTTCTACTACTTTCAGTGTTGATAATAGATATTAGTTTTGAGGAATGCCACTGCAAATATTTTTAGATATTAAGTTCCTAATTTTTTATTTTTTGTTGTTTGCTTCATAAATGCAATTTGATGCTATTATAGCACACATTTTAACATCAGATGAGGTCAATAATATTAACATACCAATGTTCAAAGACAAAACTAAGTGATAACAAATAAAACACTATATTTGTTATTAGAAGTAATGGTAACAAGGGTAATTAACATATTTAATAATTGAAGCAATATAAAATGAATAGATCATTTGCATTACTTACAAATAAAATGTAAACATCTATCAATGACAAATCACAATCTCATAGAAATTTTTTTCTTTTTTAAATTTGAATCTTAACATTATGGCAATCATATCTTATTTCTTTTTTTAAAATTCTTATAATTCAGACATTCAGTAATTATTTTTTCTTTCACTTTAAAAATGTTAACTTCACCAGACAATCCTTTATCATTTTTTTTTTGTTGATAATTATTTTTTAAAAACTTTATTAACAGTTTTTTAAAAAATACATATATAATGACTATTCATAAAAATAATTTTGATTTTTTTTCTCATGCATTTGTTTTATATATTTTGTAGAAGTAGCTTACAATATATTTCAAACCCACCCTTATATGTCCACAGTAGTAGATTAAACCTGTAAAAAAGGACAAACTGAAATAATAAGTTAGGTACATATTTTTTTTATATGCAGACATATATAAATACACATGCACACACATTTGAAGTTTGTTTTAATAAGTACCAGGTCAAAATAATGTTGAAATGAAGTAAATACTCATTTTTAATGGAAAAGAGCTTAATCTTAGAAACATCTTATATATATATCAATAATGATGTGTAGACGTCATGATATCAGACAGTAACTTAGTGGATATGGTGATGATCTGAGGTCGAGTCAATATCTAAGCACCCAAGTGTTGAAAAATGAGAAGTTTTACTACGTAATTTTATTACATAATTTTATTATGTAACATCAACAACAACCATTAATCCACACAACAATAGGCACCTATAGTGATAAAAAAGGAAATGTTAATCCCCAGTATAAAATCAAACCAAGTCATCTCCGTTCTCTTTCACATTTTGTCAAGTGTTACAACAACCGCAAGCAGAGAATAGCTTAATATCAAACATTAAAACAAAGACTAAAATGGACGATGTGTTCAAAGATATTATCTATTCTGCAGTTAACTGTTGGTCCTTTATGGTTGATGGTATTCTTCAGGACCTTGATGTCCTGTAGTTCGCAATATTGGAAAACAATGTTTCATTTTTTTTTGAACAACTGAAGGAATTGAAAGTGAGTCTTTCAATCCCTTCTCCTCCAACCCTCTCCAATTTAAAGCATATCGTCCTCTCTTAATAACTCCTAATAATTTCCAAACTTTTCCTTTTATATTAATTTTAAGGATTCAATTGACATTACGTCATCGATGTGATGGTCCTTTCACTGAGGTCCGATTCCATTGTTTTTCTCTCCTATCTGACCTTTGCTTATACATTTTAAATGCCCAAGGGCTAGTCTATATTTAACTAATTAAAATAATCATTTCCACTTTTCAATAACATTAATTAATTTGTTTTCAAACTTAAAGATATATTTTTATCTCTAAATCTTTTTTAAGTTTTTGCTTTTAAAATACTTTTTCTATTTTTAATAAAGTTTTATTTTAATAATTTTTTTCATCTGTGCGATTTTATATATATATATGAGTTTAGTATAGAATTTTAATTTTCAATTTTTAATTCTTAAAAAGGAAGTTTTATTTGCGAACTTTTATTCTTTTCATGTTTACTAATAAAAAAAACAAAACAATGTAACATCGTCTGTGCCCATTACAATATATATATATATAATTAATTAAATTAATGAGAGAGTGTATGAATGAGTCTGATAAACTAGAGACCAATTTGATTTAAAACACTTTAACAATTTTTAGTTATAACAGAGAAAAATGTAACTTTTATTAACATAGCAAAAATATGAGTGTATGCGCTCCAGATGCATCTCTACCATATCATTGACTTAGATTATTTGTTGTTCAATCCCAAACCCATAGTAGATATGCATCAATGGACACTCCCTATATACACAGTTGATGATTAACTAAAAGCAAAAAAGAGGAATAAAATGCAATAAAAGAAAAATTATTATTTTATTATCATGATGATGATAGCGAAGCTAAATAACTATTTACAAAATTATATCACAATATGTCCAATAGCTCCATGATCCAATTTCTGCTGGAGAGATCTTTGCCCCCCTCCCCCTACAAGTTCTCTAAACTGGATAGACTTCTGTACAAGAACAAGTAAACATGTAACATAAACTCTGTCCTGTCTTAGTGAGTGCAAATTAATATGGAAGAGCATCAAAAATTCTTACTTCCAACCATATTATATGCCGATGATGACTGAATATCAAATCACTATGGAGGGAATCAATCTAAATTTTATTTACAAAACAAAAAAAATTTCTAGCTTGATAAACCTTCTCCCCATTCTATATTACTTCTTATGGCATGGACTCTCCCAATTGTACACGCTGAAACTTCCAAGTATATATTAGAATAATAAAAGTAGAATTTTACAAACGTATAAAATGTAGGCTCAAAAAAAAAGTAGGGCATTAAAAAAATAATATCTATACCAATAAAAGTATAAAACAGGATTGAGTTAAATAAAGACTTAATGTCAAGTAAGTCCTATGATACACACACACACACATATATATATATTGTAACCATATATTTTAGTATAAAATATAATAATTGATGTAACTGGTATAAAAATTTCTCTGTCTTCTTTTGGTGATTTGATTGGCTTGATTTGCACTTTGAACAGATTACTCTCTTATATTCAAAATAATTTATTAGAGAGAATGGGTAATATTTTGCCTTACTTGTTGTCTATATTATTTTAATAAATTTAAATTGCTTCTTTCCATATACTAATTCATATCAAAATGTTTAACTTTTTAAAAATTTTGACAACACATTAAATTTGGTAAAATATTATTAAAAATAATAATAATTTTTATTTGTTTAAAATGGTCTTAAAAATTATTTCCATTGAATTAAAAAAAACCATTTGTTCAACTAAATTTAATTATTAAAAATAAATACAGTAATTACGTATGCGTTTCAATGTAAAAAAAAGAAAGGAGCGCGAATTAAAAAAAAAAGATCGTCTGATAGTGTTGCTTTTGGAGGGAGAAAGAAAAGAAAATGGTAAAAGGCAAATGGTGTAAATATGATAAGCTTATTTTAAAATAGTTAACAAGTAAACGGATTACCACAAAGTTTTCTATAAACGTAAAAATAACATAGTGGTATTTAATAATAAGATGAATTGCTAAATTTAAAAGTCTGTTCAAGTCGGCTAGCCAGGTGGATCAAATCGCCAGTAATAATTTTCCAATATTACATTTGAAATATGTCGGAGCTTTCCAGTTTAAAAGCAGAAATAAATGCAAGATTTTGGTATGTTTTAAAATATTTATTATTCTACAATTTGGAAAAATTAAATAAGTATTTTAATTACAGAAGTTTTATAAATATGAAAATTTGCTTTTTAAAAAAAGAAGAAGTTTAAATTAAAGTAAAATGTTAAAGTTATTAACATAGTTTAATATTTCCGTTTATAATTTTAATAAAAAAATATAGTATTGATTGATATTTAACTTTGCAATGCCAGTAATATATTTGCTAGTTAATTTGTTTACCATTTGGATAATAAAAACAGTCTTCAAATAATTAATCAAAGCTATTTTCTAATTTTATCGTCAGTTTGGAATGATTAAATTAATTGCTATAATTAGTATTCCTAGATTTAAGCGTGGATAAATAAATATTAGCATGGATGTGATAAACTTGGAACAGTTTTAATAGAGAAATGTAGAAATTAATAACTTATGAAAAAACATTTTCATTTATACTCTGCGTGTCATGTTTTGGAATTGTTTCATGTTTGGTGAGCCACGTAAAATCGTTAATCTAATAGTGCTTATAATAACTAATACAAATGGATAAAATTACATGTATGGAATTCAACTATAATTGTAGCTATTACTTCGTATATTTATTGTTCGACACATCGTACATGGATTTCACGGATCATATTTGTAGTTATAAAATGCTATACAATTTAATTTGTGATACACACACCTGCTAGAATTCATGTATTGAACTATAATATGCTATACATTTAATTTATATCACACACACACCTGTTAGATTTTATGTATTTGATGAATAATGCATTACTTTAATTTTATCGTTAGATGAACTTGCATGTGAAGTTCATACGTTATATTTTATTAAGTTTAAATTAATAGGGGTTGAATAAAATACTTATTCAAGAGAATAGCGCTTGCGAAAAAGCTTGAAAAGTACTAAATGAATTTATGAGATGTATCAATTTTTATGAGGTATTTTGTGAGTCTTTCCAGATTTCTATTCCTATACTAATATTACTTATATTATATTACATATGTTTTATCTTAAGCAAGATAAGTTAGTACATTAGTTGTCCTGATTAGCGTAACATTTTATTATGCAAGAACCCACATTTGCTAAAGTGTTAGTGTTTTCTGAATGGTCAGAATAACTGAGGAGGATGATTTTGCACTTTAATGTGAAGTAAATAGTAATGTTGTTTTATAATGTTAAAAGGCATTAATCTGTGCCGGTGGTTAATCCGCAGATTACTTAATTGCCATTTTTTGTATTTTACACTCATTCCTGTGCTGGTGGTTAATCCACGGAATTGTGTAATTATACTTATTACTTTATGATGGTGTATAAATCCACAAAGCGTTTAGTGTTATTTAATTCCTATGTGTAGATGAATGCATCCACAGGAATATGGTTTTACTTCATAGATATAAGTTGGGCAAAGTATTTTAGTTATTCTGCTAAATCATCTTCTTCCATTTGTAAGTATAATTTATAAGTTAGATTATTAAATTGTAGCAGGACATTCTATTCAAGTTACCTCATAATAATTAACTGTTGGTTGATTATTATTTACCTGAATGTAAGTTTAAATTTTCACTTTATTTAATGATTGCATTATAGCTAAATCCTACAGATATAATATTATTTATTATATTATTATAAGTTTACGGTATAGATTTGTTGAATCTGGAAATGACATTAGATGTTTCATGAGTTGATGTTGAATTTAGTATAATTTCCTCAATACATTCATTATATCAAATTGAAATATAAGGTATGATTAGGTTTTTAAAAACCGTACCTATGATATGTTATTGAAGAAAGTCGATGGAATTATAATTTATTTATTTTATTTGTTTATTTATGTCTTTAATTATAACATTAGAATTAATTACTTATTATTCATAAATTTGTAAATAAACGTTGATTTATAATTAAACTTACTGTGCCGTTGCTATTTGTCATTCGTAAAATCAGAAATCATAAACCTTGGATAGAGCATACATTGAAGTACATACTATCGTCAACATGATATAAGAGTTTAGTGATATTTTGAGAAAACATTTGGATGCTTTTCGTCTTTGGTAGTTTATGATGTGTAAGGTACAATAAAATCCCATTTACCTTTTCCATCATTTTAGCTTTGCGTAGTTGATTCTAGTATACAATATAAATTGATTATTAAACCTGTAAACAGATTTACCAGATAATGACATGATTGAATATATTTACTTAACGTTTTTAAATTGTCATTTGTCAGTATAATAAGAGTCTCAGTGATATAGTAAACTATAAAAAAAAGAACCCAAGTATTTATGTTTATTTATTGCAAAGCTTTACCTGGACTAGCATTTGTATTAGAAATCATATAGATGGTTTAAAATTTCATAATCTTATGTAATTCCACAAATTATGCCATCTTGTACATGGTCGGCCATCGGGTCTCATACAATGAAAATCGCAAATTAAGGTTTGAAAGATAATAACATTACATACTTATAATTTGTTTAATGTATTTTATCATACTACTATGATAGGTCTTCGCGGTACACCCTGGCTGCGATCAAATTAAATCATAAAAAGTTTATGTTATATCATTGGTTTGGTCTGTGGTAAGTTGCTCCAGATGTTGGTTGTGGTCTTTGGTGCATAATATAGATAGCATGATATGCTTTTGGTTACAGCTCTTAATAGCTGATAATGTGCAGCGGGAATTGATCGGTGATCGAGGTTACAATTCTTAGCGCACTTATGTTTTGGTGATGTTATGTAGTTGGGACAACAATCGAACGGTTACAATATATATATATATATTGATATTTAAAAAAAGTAACTTTATAATTAACTACTAGAAAAGAATTTTTAATGATACTTAGAAATGAAAGACAACTATCAGATACAAAGATGAGTCATATTGAAGAATAACATATAGCTGGTGATAGCAAGATAGAAGATGATGCTAGTAATATCGAAGAAGGGTCTCAACAGGTCCAGTCACTCGGGGAGGGGGATCTATCATAGAAAGTGATCATCCTCCACAGTATAGGGAACACTTATTGAGGAAATGACCGGAGCATTGGAAACTGGAATAGTAAACTGTGGAAGGGGACGTGACAATGATAGAATGAATGTTCCAAATGCTCGACAATGATAGAACGAATGTTCCAAATACTCATGGGCATGAATGAGAGCAGATATGGACAGTATGAAGATATGAACAATTACATGAGTAGTATGGAAACAAGATTGAAGGATGAAATAAGTAACAAGATGATAAAGAAAGCCTAAGAGGGAATATAGTTTTAGGGCGGATATAAAAGCAGACGTGAAAGATATTGAGACTAGGTTGTCCACTGAGATGGAACAGCTGTCAATAAATTTGAATAGCGTTCATAAGAAACAATTTGGAGATGAAGCTAATACTTGGCAGTCTAAGGAATGAAATGGCAGAGAAGGACTTAAGATGCCAATAACAATTTGAAGAGTTCAAATCAAGCATCGTTGGACAACTAAATGTCAAATGATAGGTACATAATGGTCAGGAGGTCTGCAGAGAAGGGATAAGTACCAAACAGAAGAAGCTGCAAGACAGTCTGAAGAGAATTTCAGGAGGTTCACATTAAGATGGAACAATTTTCCACAACCCAGAGCCTAGAGGCAGAGTTGCATAATAAAGCCTTAGATCACAAATTCAAATGACTTAAGGATAATTACCTCAGTAGAAATGGACTCAGTCATAGGCAAAGCTACTACGGAGAAGCTGATGGACAATGCCACTGAAACGCGAGATAGGGTAGACAGAGTAGACAAGACACTAAGTCAAAGATTACTAGTGATTGAATCTCAGCTATGTCAGGAGGTGCCGACCGTTGAAGTACGATGAGTCGGAATTGACTGAGGACCCAAAACAATAGTAGAGGGGAATGAAATGGTAGGAGACACCACTTGGAAGTTGCTCTCAAAGACCCACAGAGGATAAGTAACACTTGTGATGAGGCTACCCTCCAACATCGCATACTATCTGAGTCAGAAGATTATCCTCTTGACTTTAATTTAGAAGAGTTCGTTCAGAAATATTTATCTGACCAACCCCTGAAAATCACATGCTGACTCCACAGGTAGACATCCTGGAGATGAATAAAATGCATGAACATGCACAAATAACCAATTTGGGAGGCTGAAGATATTTAAAGGAGCAACCAATGAAGCCCCACACTTGTGATGAGGCTACCCTCCAACATCGCATACTATCTGAGTCAGAAGATTATCCTCTTGACTTTAATTTAGAAGAGTTCGTTCAGAAATATTTATCTGACCAACCCCTGAAAATCACATGCTGACTCCACAGGTAGACATCCTGGAGATGAATAAAATGCATGAACATGCACAAATAACCAATTTGGGAGGCTGAAGATATTTAAAGGAGCAACCAATGAAGCCCCATAGAGTATTTGGTGAACTTGAATTTGTCTGAAATGCAAAAGAAGTAATTTTTGCATATAACCTTTAGGGAAATGCAGTGATGTGGTGGGAGTTGCTATTTCAAGCCACATCCATCTTTGATGACAGATGTTGGTAAAGAATTTGTGGAATAGGGATAGGCATGAGACTCTGCTATACCAGCTATTCCAAGAGAATTATCGATCCTCTCCAGGAGATATCTTGACCAAGTTCTTCCGCCACCAGGTTACAAAATTGAGAACACTTAACACGTACCACTGGAGCGAAAGCGAGAATATACAAATTATCAAGAGAAACTTACCACTCAAGATAGAATAATCACTGCTAAGTACCAATGCCAGAATCATTGAGAAGGTGGCAGAGGTGTTAAATAATGTTGATATGAATAACACTAACCTATCAATGAGGACACCAAAAAAGAAAAAAGGCTTCTGTCAATGCCATCTTTTATAAAAACAAAACAAAACATAATGATGCCAGACATTGGAAGGAAAAATTGCTTCAAAGCAATTCCCCACATATCTGGAAATCTAAAGGATATAGAAATAATATGGGAATAATCTCCCTCATAGTCCAGGGAAATCCACAAAACCAGGGTGTAGTAATTTCACACCCACATTTCCAGAAAAAACTGAACTAGGAAGGTACTTGTGGCTGTTCTCCCTGCTTCAAGAAACCAAAATCACCCTAGGGAATATGAACCACAAACCCTTGATCGAGAAATATGTCATGGGAGGTCAAAGCATCCATCTTCACTTTGCAAAGCTGCTCCATGATATGGGTTTTGTTTGAAGGCTTGCTGGGTAGAGCACTGTTAGATTTTGGTAACTAGATTTTGGTGGTGTCAGAAACTTCTACCAAGAGATTCTGACCAAAAACCCTTAATATCAAGACCCTACTACTAAAATCCTTTCAAGTTACCATGGCCAACAGCAGGAAAGCTAGACTACACAAAAACAAAACTGGGTTAAGATCAAAGTAGGCCAAATGATTCTCTATCATGAGTTTTTAATGCTGAATGGCGTAATCCATGATGTTATTTAAGGGGTAGACTTCCTACACTTCAACATCTGCATTATTCATTTCTTGATAAGACAGTTAAAATAAGTGATGAAGTCTTGAAAGATGACATTGCTTCCGAGATATGATCAACCTGAGGTTGACTGTATTTCATTCAATATCCAAGAAGCACTATAGACAATAAACTCGCAGAGTCCAACTTGCTTGGAAGCAATGCTCGTTAAAACTGTGATCTGTAATTAATAAATTTAACCCAATCTTCTTGGAGATACTACAAGTGATTGATGGGTTTCAACAGAGAATTAGATTAGTACATGACCAAACATTTCAATCCAAATCATACCCTATTCCATAACAGTATCGTGAAGAGATAACTAAATAGATTAACAAAATGCTGGATTGGAGGATCATTTTCAAATGCTCTTCACCTTACTGTAAGATAGGTCAATGAGATATTGATTGGATGCCAGACAAGTAAACAAAATTACTGTCCTAGACAGAATCATTCCACCGCCAATACATGAATTATTTGTGACATTTGGAAACAAGGTATTTTCCACTTTCGATCTAACATCCAGCTATTGGCAGATTGAACTCCACCAAAATTATCATCAATGCACTGCCATCTGATACGAGGGTTATACATATCAGTTTAATAGGATGCCTTTTGGATTGATCATTAGTGGTGCTTGATCAGATATCTAGATAAGACTATCTCCTGAGGTTAAACAGATACTGACTATTTATGAGGTGATGTACTAACTGCATCTGCCACAATTGAAGAACAGTGTCACAAAAAGGGAAACAACATTAATCTCAAGATGAGTACTTTAGTTTCTAACCAGGTAGTCTTCTTAGATCATATTGTAGATTGCAATGAGATAAGGCCTCATCTAGAAATCAGTGCCATTCAAAACTTTCATAAACCAATCAATAAACAAAATGCATAAACCAATCAATAATAAACAAATTAGATCATTTTTAGGCCTGTGAAATTTTTACAATCGTATCTACCAGAAGTTTTTAGACCACATGGAACCATTATTAAAACTAATCAGAAAAGATTAGTGATGGAAATAGACTGAGGAGCAGGACAAGGCATTTGAGAATATTAAAACAGGGTTCTTAGAGCAAATCATGTTAGCCTTCTCTGGTTTTAATAAAACATTTACTGTACAGACAGATAGTGGTTTTGGATTAGGGGTAATGCTATTCCGGAACAAGGAGGACGATCAGTATGGAGTCCTCTATTTTATCAGTCGGCTCCTGAAGAGTCCAAAAATAAATTACACGGTTACCAAGAAGGAAGCACTAGCAATAGTGTGGGCTTTCCAAAAGTTTCGAAAATGCTACTTGGATCAGAGATAATAGTGATCACAGACCATAAAAGCCTCGAATTCCTGAACCACAGCTACCTGACAATTAGTTGTCAAGTCAGATAGTTTGCTGCTACAGGAATTCAATTACACATACAATACTGTAAGGGATCCGAGAATATTGTAACTGAATTGCTTGGTCAAAACCCATATAAGTCAGAAAATAATCATTTGTCAGTAGAGAATGCCTACATTATAAATGTCAATTTGTGGCTAATAGTAATGTATAGAAAGATTTAGAGAACCTATCCCAATTGCAATTGGAAGACTGTTTTAAACCCAATCATGAAAGTTTGAAAAAGAGAGAAAGTTTTGAATGTGCCAAAGGACCTCACTTGTTATAAAACAGAGAACCGGGTCTTGTTTTACAAAGTAAATGTAGTTAAGGATGAGTGGAGGATAATAATGCCTAAAACACTATGTACCTCACTCATAAAATATATACACTATTTATGCGGACACTTTGGTACTCATAAACCAGAACACACTTTGAGAATGTGGTTTTACTGACGAAGAATATATATAAAGTTATCTTAAAGTCACTTCAAGATTGTCTAGTGTGTTTACGAGCCAAGCCAGTAAACCAAAATTATAGTAATGCATTAAGAACTATAATTTCTAAAAGGTCAAATGAAATATTGTTGAACGACCTATTGGTCACAGATGATGTCTTCTCAAAATACATTTCAGCTTACCCAATACCCAAAGCTAATACCAGACACATGATCAAGGTAATACACACCCTCTAATTCGTAAGGATAGGGAAACCTAAGACCAGTTCAACAGATCACAGTACACCATTCCTATCCAAAGTATGGAAAAAATGGTTGGAGAAATCTCAACTAAAACATGTGCTTACATCCACTAGGAATCCACAGTTGAATGAACCCTTGAGAACGTGTAATGCAGAAGCTTAGACGTTTGTTCAGAACTACCTGAAGGATGAGCACAAGGTATGAGTAAAGCAAACGAAGTGTGTAGAAAACTACATCAATTGGAGCGTGAATGAATCCACTGGATTCACGCCCATTAACTACACTTCAATCATCCTACTCCCATATCATTTGAGAAATATCAACCCCCAATTATGTGAACCAATTTTGACATGGACAGGCACATGTTAAAAGCATATGAACAACTGACAAAAAAATCAGAAACAAAAACAAGAAAGTGAATGCTCACAACTTCAAGATAGGGAACACTTTCATCAAAACACTCCATGTAAATAAACCACTAGAGAATAAATATCATAAGTTTTATCCACAGTATGAGGGACCATTTACTATTGTAAGACAGTCAGGTCCAAATGCATTTTGGATAGAGATAGAAGTTAAAAGACATATTAATACCAGCATCCTAAAACTATATCTTGGCCAATCAGAGTGACCACAGAGATGATATGCTCAATTGGTAAGTAAATTAAATGATAGGTATGATTATCAGTTAAAGTGGGGGGAAAAAGGGTGAGATAACGACAACAAAAAGATCAGGTCATTAATGTATGATGAGAGTATGCCCAGGTGATAGCAAAAGCAATTACTGGAATACTTTAAAGTCAACCGAGACTTAGGAGCTGATCCATACAGTGATGTACACACTTCAATATTTAGTTAGTACTTAGAAAAGTCCACTAAGCCTCAAAAGGAGCAGGATTAAGTCCCTTCTATAATATAGGGACACACCACCAGTTGATCTCATACCATGGAACCATCATAATAATAAAAAAAACACCCATATATAATACTTTATTAGGAGGCAAAAGATAAAGTGATAGATTGTAAAGAATTAGAAATTTGGTTCAGAGAACAGCAGGAGCTAAATAAATAGACTTTATAACCCTCTTTTAAAAGGAAAAAGGGTAAAGAACTTAAAAGAACCAATGCAAAACAAACCGTACATAGTAGTTTAGTATTACAATTTTATTTGTAACAGAATTTTAACCCTGTAAGAATAGGGGAGTTGTAAGGGTAGCTTACAATCCATTATAAACCTACCCTTATATGTCCACAGTAATAGACTAAACCCATAAAAAAGAACAAACTGAAATAATAAATTAAGTATAAATAAAGACTTGATGTTTGTTTTAATAAGTACCAGACCAACATAATGTTGAAATGAAGTAAATGCTCCTTTTTAATGAAAAAGAAAAGCTTAATCTTAGAAACCTCTTATATATATATAACCAATAATAACTTGTTTGTTAATGTGTAGATGTCATGATATCAGATAATAATTTAGCCGATGTGATGAACTGAGGTTGAGTTAATATCTAAGCAACCAAGTATTGAAAAATAATAGTTTTACTATGTAATTTTATTATGTACATGAACAACCATTAATCTGTGCAACAACAGACACCAATAGATAGAAAATGAAATTAAAAAATGCAAGTTTCCTGGACAATGGATGGATGTTAAGTCCCTGTATAAAACCAAACCCAAGTCATCTGTTCTATTTCACATTTTATCAAGTGTTATAACAACCATAATCAGCGAATAGCTTAATATCGAACACTAAAACAAAAACTAAAATGGACGATGTGTTTCAACATATCTATTCTGTATAAGATTTTAAAGTGCTGAAAATTAAAGCAAATTATCTTCAACATTTAACAAGCAAAAATCAATGAACTTTAATAGTGTAATAAAAGAATTAAATTAATTTTATAGTGATAATCAAAGACAGAAGACTGTGCAATTGAACAAGAAAAAGAACGTTATATATAGCCAAAACATAGTGATAAAGGATGAAATAAAACTTTCCTTCGCATAAATTTACTCAAAGACATTAATAAGCTGAAGAAAATTAAAATATTTCCCCTTAAATTATCAAAAATAGATATTGGCTAAATAAACGTGCCATAGGACCAGGATGCTGTCTTAATTGTCATAAAGCATGATGTAACTCGCTTGTATAAATAATGTCCAGAAAAATGCCTAATGGCTAATCAGAAGTATCTGAGTGAAGCCTGAAATGGAAACAACCATGTCCAAGCATTGCTGGAGAAACTGGAGTTATCAAAACGGACTGTATCCACGAAAGATACTAATGTTTAAATTATAGACTGATTGGAACAAAATCAAAATTATCATGTTATTTTTTTTTCTTTATTTTATATGTTTGTAAAATTCTACTTTTATTATTCTAACACTTGAAGTTTCAGTGTGTTTGCAATCGGAAGAGTCCATTCCATAAGAAGTAACATGGAATGGGGGGGAGGCTTATTGAGCTAGAAATTTTTTTTTTAAAATAAAATTTAGGTTGATTGGAGGATTTGCACTTACTAGAACAGGACTGAGTTTACGTTATATGTTTACTTGTGTTTTAACTAATAATTATTACATTTAGTTATTCTGTATGAATGATTAACGTTCTTGTATGAAAGTCCTTATCTATCAACATTATAAATTTGTACATGGGGGGGGGGGGCAAAGCAGATCACTCCAACAGAAATTGGATCATAGAGCTATTGGACATATTGAAATATAATTTTGTAAATAGTTATTTAGCTTCACCATTGTTACGATAATGAAGCAATAATTTTTCTTTTATTTTATTTTTGTATCTTAGCTAATCTTAAAGACTTTATAAATAGAGAGTATCTTAATGCATATCTACCAGAAGCATGGGTTGTTATAATGAATAAATTTGTTATTGAAGTGGTGGAGATGCGTATGGAACACATATAAGCATATCTTTTGCTGTGTGAATAGAAATTTCAACTGTTATCTGTTAATAAAATTTGTTGTGTTTTAAATCAAATTGGTCTCTAGTTTATCAGACTTGTTCATACAGCCACTCATTTATTTAATTAAATATATATATATATGCACACACAAACAGATTAGTATAATACCACAATAGGATTGGATGTATCTTAGGTCAATGAAAACTTAGTTGTTACATAAAGTAAATTCACCCTGAAGAGAGTCAAAGGCAAAATTCCTCCCTGGGTTCGAATACTGAGGCGTAATGGAATCTGAAAGAGGGGTGAGGTATGGATGAACTAGCTTAAATTGTATCTAGATTTAATGAGTAAACCAAGAGCTAACCCATTTGAGGTGAATATGATCATTGGTCACGCACCCTACCCGAAGACCCTAGTTCGATGTGTTCCCCCTCTTCTGGTGGAAAATCCGGACTGTTGCTATTTATAAATGTAATAAAAAATATATAAATTTTACTCCATAATTTGGTTAAATGATATCACAAAACCATCACCAGAATTACTTTTGATTTGTTCTTTGATTTGTGAGTTAATCTCTTTGCAGAGTAAGTTTATTTATTAATATGGCTTCCCTAACAAATTTTACTTTCTTTAATAATTGCTTTAAAAATCGTAACAAAATGAGGAAAAATAGATTTTAACTATCATTTAAAATATACTAAAAAAAACCAACAACCCTGCAATTAATGAATATAAAAAACATGCTTAAATAATAGATATCTCTAATTTTCTAAAATAATGTATAATATAAAAGCTAAAATATATACTTACTACTACTATGACATCATCCTTGAAATAGCCACATAAATCCCAAATTCCATTGATAAATAAACTAAAAAAAAATTAATAATGTATTTAAAATATTAAAAAAAAAGTTTTAATAACTAGAAATACTATAAACAAAAATAATAAGCATACAGTCAGATGCTCAATGAGCTAGTAATGTTCAAGCTTCGAAGTGACAATTGAACAAATCAGTTTCATTTAAATATGTAAATTTTTTTTTCTTCAACTGGGAATTGATTCTAAAATCTTTAGACTTTGAGTGAGACTACATTAAACTGCACAGAACAATACAACTAAATAAGTAATTCATAATTTTAGCTGATGTTAATATACATTCAAATCTATTAGATAAATAATATATATTTATATATCACGTGTATTCTTCAATACCCACTTTTAAGTCTGCCTTAGTTATTAAAAACTTTCTCTTTTAATTTACCTTCAAATATGCAAACTACAATTTTCTTTAAATAAAATCGTCAGCTTCTTATTTTGCCTAATTTCTTTTTTAGACTTGAGACGTTCAACACAGTCGTCTTACAAATAAAAATTTTATTGTAATAAAAAAATATAGATCCATAATTGTATAGATATTTGTATAAAACTAAAACTGAATATAATACTAAGAGTTATAATTCATTAAAATAAATACCAAATTACAATAGTACACTGCCTCACTACTTATAAAAAATGGCAGTTTACTCGTAGATGTATGTTGGGCTATTATCATCACCTTAGTTGAATTATTAAATGTTTAGAAAAATTCAAAATTTCTTTGTTTTTCTAAATATACTCTCAGTTAGTTAGAGCTTTAACTTAAAATTCAATATTTAAGGATCTAAAGGTCCAGGTTGGATTCTCATACTAGTACTGTCACTGGTCAAGCCAGCAACAACTGAAAAATGTAAATAAAGTTTAAATTTTTTTAAAAGACATTCAATATTTAATACTGTAATGGTATGAAAAGTAGAGCTACTTTAACCTAACCTAGAGAGGCAGGTAGAGGAGGTTCGAACTTCACCTACTCCTCCGGATTGCTACTAAATGACTTTACTTCCCAAACCTCACTAGAATTTATTCTTAATGTATGCTCAGTGGTCAGGGAGAGATAAGACCACAAAATAAATTTTAACAAGTAGATATATATAATGACCAGATTAATATATGTGTGTCACACAAAGAAAAACAAACAATACCACAGAGCTTTAATGATAGTGAATGACAGACAAAAAAAACTTTTATTAGTTATGCTAGCAAGATTCTACAAAGTTGCACTGATTGAGTTGCAGGCTATTACCCTACAACCATATACAGATATATACAAAAAAATCCTTTCTTTTGTAATGATAATGATAGACAAAAATTTATATTATAATTTGGTTTAAAAAAATTTTTTTCCAGCCATTGGACAGATTACATAAAATTCAAGAGAGACATAATTCATTAACTCTATGGATAGAGCACGTGATAATAAATAAATGGTTAAACCCAACTAAACACTTTTTTGGACATATTTAAATCACAGCTCTCTACTAATGACTCAAGAAAATGAAATAGTGACCCCAGCGAAAATTTCCTGCTATGATTGAAACATTTCAATAATATTTTGAGAAAGATTTCAAAATAAATATAAATATACAATATTGTGTCCTAAGGTGATAGCATATTATGGGCTGTGAGCCTCGAGACATAACAGCAACCAAAAGGTTAATACAAGACCGGATAGCATTCCGTCTCTAAACTGGGTTGGAGAAAAATGGAATCCGTTCATTAACTGCATGTACCAGATTCAGATGCAGAGTTTTATTGCTAATGTCCAGTTACGTACACTGAAATATCTGAAACAGATACGAGATCCAGAATTTTTATTTATTTTCATGGAGATCCAGATGCAGGCATATTAGCCTAAGCAGACTTGGTAAAAGAGAAGCACTGTATACATGCTGAAATGCCCACAGATCACCCAGTGCACGATACCATACAAATACAGTCAAATGACCTTTAAATAAATAAAAAAAACCTTTGCAATATATATATATATTTTATGAAAGCTCAACCAGCACTGAAAAATCCACAGAAAAATAATAGTAACTTTGCCTTTTATAAAATTTAGATCACTAACACAAGTGGGCAGATATTTTATTGATTTAGATACAAATGGTATTTATAAAACTTTATATATACATATTATCAAATGTATACTCTCTTATTACAAAAAAATAAATGCAAACGTTTATTTTATTTCACGCTCTTTAAAATAGAATTCTAAATTCGTAAGCCTTCACTGACTAAAAAAAAACATCGATCGGGATTTTCTTTTTCTTATATATATATATCAAAAATAAAAAAGCAGCTAAATTAAAAATCTTGGAAATTTTATAATGGAATCTTTTATAGTTATTAACAGAATCTTTAGCAATTAAATATTAATTATAAGAATGGGATTTGCACTTTCTGTGATTTGCTTTGTTTTCTTTTTAAATAAAATATCTATATAAAATAAATCCTTAATTACAGGTGCACATTTCCTAAGGCCCACTCCATCAAAACCTATTTTTTGTTGCAGAGATGAAAATGCCACTTGTGCTGCTGTTTACCTAGTCCAATGTTGTTCCAAAGATTCATTTGGCTTTAGTTGAGTTTCTGTTACCATTAATGTATTCTGCTTTTTAGAGCAGTAGAAGCAGATGGTCTTTGAAATTTTGGTTCTTCCAGACTTAATTTACAGGAGTGTTTTTAGCATCAAGAATTGGTTCATCTTTCAACAACTTCTCACGTTTTCTTTTGTTAGTTGATTGAATTTGAGTAAATTTATCAGAGATGGAGGCTTCATGCTGCAGAATAGAGGCTTGCATCATTTCAAATTCTGTGTTAGCATCTGTAGACATGGATTCCTGATTGGTGAAGTTAGGATAAATTTTATTTGGATCTGATGCAATAGTAAACTGCAAAATTTCTTGAACAGAGATCAGAATTTGATTATCATTAGATTGTGACGATACTTTGGGGCACTTATGATTTTTGAAGATTTTCACCTTACACTAATAGCATAATCTAGAAGAGCAATTTTTAACTATATAAGTTCTGGCTTGGCAAAAAAAACATTGAGGTACTATGCCTCTGAAAAGTTGTTATCAATGGAGAGGAATTAGTCGCATGAAGTATTGAGATATTGTTGGAAAGAATTCCTTTCTTTAAAGTAATGTTAAAGGTAATAGTGTTTAGTTAGGACTGGCACACAAGCTATTTTCTCCAACAAATATTTGAAATTTGAAACTTTTCCAAACTTGTTAAGCAGAATTTGAAGTTAAACAAAGGCAAAACTCTTTTCTCCATACAGTAGTGCCACCCTGTGCTAACCAGAGTAATCAATAGATGCCAGAAGGCTTGTGCATAAAATCCCTATCTAGTTTGCCTTTGTTTACAACAATTATGTGCTAGTATGAGATGGTGATCATGTGATGTTTAGTGGTTTAATAGAATTTGAAGTTCTTTATCATTAGTCAATATAGCAGTTTTAATTTGTCCATTGAGCACCAAAGGTCTATCTATATAAATGAAGCACAGCATTTTATTGTTTATGCACAAAACATTTTTTTAAAAAAAATCTTTTGGCTACAATTATAAAATTCCACACATATATACCTTTATGAGGGTGCAGCAATACTTTGTAAACCATGTTCCATATTTTCTTCCATTAACTTAGCATAAATTTCTTCTAAAGGAAATTTAAAAAGGTTAAATTCAGCATTTGTTATGGGCATTATTACTATCTTAACATTGTAGATCTAGTGTCTGAATCTTCTAGCTCCTTACTGAGTGAGCCATAAGCTCCAAACCAATTGGTCTGGGAATAAGAGTATTCCGGATAGAGATTTTAAATATTTTTTCTTATCACATTTATAAATTAAGAGCCTGTTTGAGCTATTGGTATGCTCTCTGTATTATATTTTTGTAAATACAAGCTTATAAAAGCAATGTCACATTATATATGACTTGCTTTATTGATTATTAAAGACTTTAGCAAAATGAAGGTAATTAATAAATTAATGTTATTTGAATACTCTTGATACAGCTGTAACTCAATTGATGTATAATCTTAGGTAATATATCATCAAATTCACCATTCAGCAAATTGAAAACCCCATTTGCACAAACTTGTAAGTAGTCCTCTATGTTTATTTGAGCCCCTAAAACGCTACTTTGTGATCAGTGAGATCATTTTGTTATTTTCAGATTCAATTGATATTATATTGATATTACTTAAAGAGTTTGAAAGGCTTAAGTCAAATTTTTCAAGCTATTACTAGTCTGACTGTTAACGTTCAAGTTTGGAAAATCTTTTATGCTACTGATATCACATTCAAAATAATTAGGTATAATAATTTTGCTACCGGTAGGTGATAATTTCTTATTCACTGGAATATTAGATTTAGAAACAAATGCAGTTGTTGATTGAAGATTATTTTGAAGATATGTAGATAGTGTATCCTCCATAATGGCTGACTCACATCACTACTAGTTGTCATTCTGGATAGACAATAAATACCTGCAAAGATATAACTCGCCCACAAAATTCATGGCTCAATATATAGTGAGAACTCTAAATCCTTCTCTAATAAATACAGGAGACTCATACTTAACTTATTACACAAATTAGAGACTTTAAAGCAGTGTGTGGATTCATATAACTTGACCCATAAGGCTGTCAGATAGCTCTCTATATTAATAGTTCAATTATATTAATAAGACTAGGAAGGATGTAAAAGGTAAATGGCCGTGTAGATCATGTACAAATGTGATAAAAGAGTTGAAAAAATGGTTTCTAAGTGTAGATAGTTTAAAGAAAACCAGGAGAAATAGAGAAAACATAGATAAGGAAGAGGAATAGAGTATATGCTTAGTGGAGTGATAAGAGATATGGATGACCAAATAAGTTGTGTAATGGAGATAGTTAGGCAAAGAATAAATAAGCAAGTAAGATATTGGAAGAAGTAAAGGATATAGAAGTAAAATTAAAATGATTAGACATGAAGTGTGAGCACATCAAGAAATTAATGAATAGAAACAATAAGGAAGAAATAGATAAGTCCAGAAGGTGGAAGAGAATGTTACAGATGAAGTAGGGAAAGTAAACAATAAGCAGTCTTGTTAGGTGACTCACTAATTAGAAGATGTAGAATTGTAATTGCAAGGTAAAATAAAGAGTATGTTTGCCTGGAGCTGGAATTAGGGATATTACAGATAAAGTGAAGAAACAAGGGAGTAGAGATGTTTATGTTATGATAGGGACAAATAATTTGTCAGAACCATTGGAGAAAGTAATGGATGAGTACAAAGAATTGATTTTTTAATTTAAATAAGATTAAAGGAAGAGTAGAAGTAGTTGGATTATTATCAAGTTTCGACAATATGTATATGTTAGATAGAGCATGTACTATAAATGAGAGAATGAAAAAATTATGTGAGAGAAATAGTTATGTTTGTGAATATGTAGGATTTTTTTTATTAGTAAGGAGTTATACAGTAAAGATGGATTGCACTAAGCAAAACAAGGAAATAGAGCATTAAGGAGTTTGATATAGTTCGCGAAACTTATAAAGAGAAATAGCATTTTAAATTACAATATTATAAAAAAAAAAAAAGTTAAGAATGGACAGGATATAAGAATAAAACCAAAGGTAGCTGATTTAGACATAAATGCAGGTGTGGAGAAGGAATGGGTCTGTACAATTAAGAAAGAGACAACAGAATTTATAAAAGGAGTAGTAAAAAAGAAAAAAATTGAATATTTGAATATGCAAGGTGATAGGAGACCAGAAAAGTGTCTGGAATTAATCAAAATAATTAAAAACAAAGGGCTTGAGGTATTAGCAGTAATGGAAACACATCTAAAAGAAAAAGAACCTACCCTATAAGATTTGGTATGGCAGGGTATGAATAGAAAAGAAAAAGGAGTGATGATATACGAATTATGTCAAAAATATTTAAATACTGTAAAATGTCAAGAATATTTATGGTTTGAGAAAAGATTGGAAAGACAAGAATGGATGGTGGCTATAGTGTATATGGCCACTGAGATAATCAAACTATAATGAAGTGGAACAGTAACATATATTAATGCCTAGTTAAGGATATAAATAACAAGCATGGAGTTTTTGAAAAAATTTTGTTAGAGAATTTGAGCATTGGAAATTTATCAAATATTTATAAAGGGCAATACACATGGTCTAGAAATAATATATTTCCCACAATAAATTATGTATTAGCAGAGAAAGAGGGAATGAATAAATTAGGGAAAATTAAAGTGTTTGATCATGAAGAGAGAGTATGTAATAGTGATCATATTGGCTAATAATGTGATGGAAAATATTGAAAGATGTGGATGGAGAATAAATGATGAGAATAAGTTTAAAGAATATAAAATAAAAGTAGAAGAAATGGTGAAGTAGAAAAAAACTGGCAAATAGGGTTTTAGGTGAAAATATTTAGAAAGAATAAAAAGTAATGGAAAAGTGAGAATTAGTAAAAGTGTAAAAGAGAGGAAAAAAGCATGCAGAAAATATAAATGCACCATTAAAAACAAAAAATAAAAATAAAAATGAAAAAGATGTTAATATTAAATGGGAAAAATATTTTTAAAAAAAAAGAAGTTGGCTAAAGTAGATAATTATAGAGAATGAAATAAAATAGTAAATTTTTGGACTATATTAATAAAAGTGGAAGAGATGGGAAAAATACTTTTGGAAATTTATTAAAAGAAGGAATGTAGGGGAGAGAGAAATAGTATTGCTAAATGAAGAGGAAAAAAGTGTAGCTCTAAAAAAAAATAAAATAAAAACAATCTTAAATAAGTATGTAACATTTATAGTGAACCGGGTGGTGTTGTAGATCACTTGGGGAACATTAACTAGCATGAACTTAGACTCTTTAATAAAATAACATTATGAAATATAACTTGTGAAACAATATTGTAAAACTTTTATACAAAAAATATGATATAATTATAAACTTATACATTTTATCTATACCAATGCAATTTAATTATTGCAAAGAACAATAATATCCAGAGGATACCTGTGCCCAAGTCAGAGCAGTATTTAAATATATATAACTGTGACCACATTTCAAGGGAACAGACCTTCTGGGCTGCAGAATTCAACACCTATCATTCAAAGCACTTTTTTGTTTCGGAGTAAACTCCAGGTGGCAGTAACCTACGAAAACTAACGTGCTTTGAATGATGGCAAACTAATTCAGCACCTAAGAAATCCCAACTAGCTCAATCAAAAGAATATTATAATATACTGTTATTTTATTTAGTGGTAAAAGAATTGATGGACAAAATATTAAATTTTAAAGACAATTTATTTTAACTAAATATTTATTATTGTACATTTTAAACTACTTTTATAAAATCTTAATTAAATTAAACAATGATTTATAATAACTTCAGGCACACATATACTATAATAAGATGTATAATAGTAATATAATTCAGTATTAAAATAATTACAAGCATTCAAAACACGCACATCAAGAGTTCGTTTTATGTGGTTATAGAGTTCATTATTAACTGACTATGGAAGGCTTCAAGATTAGCAATGGCTAGAATTAATATCAGAAATGGAATAAAAAAAGTTATTCATTACCTATAGGATTTTGGACATTGACTTCTTGCTGTTTGCTGCTTCATGTGAATTTTCCAACCGGTTGGATTTGAAGTTTTGTGAAGGTTCCTATGATTACTATTTCGTGGCACTAGGCTGGAGACTGGCCATATGCTTCCAATGGCTGTTAACACTGCATTGACATGGAAAATAAATTCTGGATACGTGATATACTGATTGTAAAAACTCAACTGATTGACCGACTGAATCTGATTCTCACACTATTTATATGATAACCTGTTATCACTTTGTTAATTAGTTTTTATATCTACCAGCTATATCTGTTGTTGAAATTCATCCACTGTTTTTGATAACATTCTGATAAGATTTTAATCCTGTTTTCAATTGGTAGCCATTGCTAATTCTGTTTTTTAATTTTTAACTTTTCTATATCATTTTATTAACATGCACACATTTTACTATACTTCTTTAATTTTTTTAAACTAACTCGTTATAAACAATCTTATTTGTTTTAAATAAATGGGAATAGATTTCTTTTTTCTTTAACTTAAATGAAAGAGAGAATACTTTTAATTTCAGAAAAAAGAGATTTATTCTTTAAGTGTTCTAACTTTAACTTTTCTTTAACTTCTCTCCCCCTTCCAATTACTCCTTAAACTTTTATAGATTACTTTCTTTTAGCGAACTGCATTTTGTTTAAACTAACAATAATAAAAAACTCTTTAGATTTTTATAAATTTATTTATTTCAAATGAAATGTTTTTCTTTGTTTTTAATTCAATTATTTACGGACACCTTTATTGATTTTATTACTTCTGTGTTATTTATGAAAATATCTTACTTTAATAATTTTTAGACAAAAATTATTATATGTACAGCTAAGATAGCGGTGCCATAGAAAATATATTAAATGTGAAAGACAGAGTGATAACAAACATAGAAACACATAGTAATGGAAATATTAGTTTTATACAAAATAAACTGAATGAGGCAGGGAAAAAAATGAAAAATGGAAAGGCAAGAGATTCAGATGAGTGGGCAGCAGAGATGGTGAGGAATTTGGGATATAGGGTAAAGTTAAATCTATTATCATGTTTTAATAAGATGGCACATAAGACAGAATTTCCAAATAGCAGGAATAATACAAGAGTAAGGCTATTATTTAAAGGAAAGAGTAAGGACCTTAGAAAGTTAAACAATTATAGACCAAAAGTGGTAACGTCAGTGTTATAAAAAATATTTGCATATATGGTGGCTGGAAGGGTGGAAGAAAATAATACAGTGGGAGAAATGCAAGGAGATTTTAGATTGCATAGGCATATAGGAGATAGTTCATTTGTAATCATACAACTTATAAATAGAAATACAGGTAGACAGTTATATATGGTCTTTATAGATATAGAGAAGGCATGTGGTACAGTAAATAAAAATAGATTATGGGTAAGTTTAATAAATTTGGGACTGAATGGAGCTTTAGTGGATTTTCTTAAGAGATTGTATGAAAATAATTATTATATGTGTCAATAAGAAATATAGAATCAGTTAGAGATAAAAATGGGGTGGGACTAAGGCAAGAATGCCCTATGTCACCTATTTTGTTTTTGTTATATTTGAGAGAAATGGAGAGAGCAATACAAAGGCTAGGAATAGAGGTAGAGATTCCATTAATAGATGGCCAGAGAGTATATATATTTTCAGATCTTTTGTTTGCTAATGATATCTTCATGTGCACAGAAAGTAGGGAAGATATGAAAGTTAGGTGAAGATGTGCATAAAGGTGGGTAAAGAGATGGGATTAAATTTAGTGAAAAAAAAGTAATGATAAATGCTGGGAAAAGATAAGAGAAATAATTTTTATTAGATATGAAGTTAAATGTGGTGAATATGTATAACTATTTGGGAATTGTCTTAAGTAATCAGAGAAATTTCTGGATGAATGGGAGAAAAATTGATAAATAAAGCAAAGAAAACAATGGGTCTGATAAATAAATTAAGATTTTCATATAATAAATATGATGTAGCAAGAAATGCATGGAAGAGAGTGGCAGTAGCAGAATAAACTTATGATAACGATGCTTTATGTGTTAGTAAAGAGGTGTTAAATTACTTAGAAAAAGTACAAAGAGAAGTAAGAAGACAGGCATTAGATGCAGATGTGTGAAAATTCAAGAAGAAATGGGATAGTCAAGTTTTTATGAGATGCAAAAAGCAAATAAAAATGTTTAGTAGATTGCAATTTATGAAGAGTAAGAGAATAGCCAAAACAGTATTTAAATGGGTTATGAGTAAAGGACAGGTAACAAGATGGGTGAAAAAGGTAGTACAGCATGCAGAAGATTTGGATAGACTTTAAGTCAGTATACTTGTATAAAAGATGAGATGATTGTATTAGGAGAATTGCTGATTATTATAGTGGCAAAGAATAAAATAGACGAAAAGATGCATTAATAAAAAAATAAGGAGACGGAGAAATGGAGAACTAGTATATAAAGTAAAAAAAGTTTAAATATATATATATATAGAAATAAACAAAATATTGGGTATGAGTTAATTTATGATAATAGCAAGGAACATAGTTTACTATTAAGGCTTGAACAGGATTGTTAGCAACAAGGGAATATGCATATAAATGGAGGAATGTGAGTGATTTAGTCTGCAAGTTATATAAGGAAGGCAATCATACAAATAATGAAGTTGTGGGAGAATAAATATAAACACAGTGATTATACAGAAAGTGAGTTCTTGATTTTTATGCCGAGTTTGGAAAAAGATGAGGAGGGTCTGCATAAAAAGGCCACAGAGTGGACAAAGATGATGTGGAAATGGGATGGAGCAGGTTAGAGAAGAATTTGGGAAAAATTTAGGTTGGGGAATAGAAAATTCTCAGGGCATAGTGGCTGAGAGATTTGTGACAATGATAAAAGAGAAGCAATAGTGCATTACATCACCCATAATACATAAATTATCATTACAAGTTGGCATACATTTCATTTGTTGACATTAGGTAGCACTTATTATTTAATTAAGTTTCACCTCTGAAATGTTCATTTCACCTTGTTACATATGTATTAGCTACATCAAGATATGCACATATATACAGTTCACTCTTACTTTAAAGAATAGGCAATAAAATGGATTATATTAAATTTATTTATAACTTGAAGGCAATAACAAACATCAACCTTACACAATATGCAATCAATCCTATGCCACATAAACTATTTCTAACAACCTGGAGAACAAATTAAAATCAAATTCAGGGTGGAAATATCACTAAACCCAGAGAAAATCACAATCGTCTGTAAATGATTACACAAAAATCAAATACAAACGAGAAGCATATATAGAATCCAAGTGCGGCTAATAAAATATCTACAGGATCCAACACACACATACTAATCCCCAATTTAAAATGAATATGTGACACAAAAAACATCACTAAATAAAATAAAATCACCTTTCTAAATTACCTATATGTGTATATGAAACAAGGTAGCATCAGTCACACTATTTTCCCTAATTTATAAATACCTCATCCAAATGATTTGGAATAGTCTCATAAAAATAACTTTTGTAAAACTAAATCTTAACTATTTAAAACTCAGTCTTTCTTATATCTTAAAAACAAATTAATTCTTTCAGAAAAAGATTGATTTAACAATTTTGTTTTATTAAAGAGTTTAAAGAGGGTAAATAATTTGCTCTTTTTTGTTATTCTCCTACTCCCACCTGGCTCAAGGGAACTCTGTTATTATATAAATTAAAAATACAAATAAAAAAATAACAAATAATATCAAAATATAATCTCGATCTATTCCAGTTGTATTTTAAATTACATTACCTGATCCCTCAAGTGGAAAAGCAAAATACCATAAGGTACCTGTAGCAAGGCCGAAGTTATACCAAGGTATAACTTATGGCCACTGTTCCAGGTTACAGAACTTCTTGGCTGCTAAATTCAACCCCTGATCAAGGCACTTGTTTTGAAGTAAACTTCAGGTACCAGATAATTACACAAAGTAATTAACATGCCCTAAATGATGGCTACTAATTCAGTGCCTGATTTATCCCAATTAGCTCAATCAAAGTATAATTTAATAAACTGCTTTCATAAACACTTTGCTAAGTGATGATTAGTGGTATGATTAAAAGACTTGACCGATAACTGTTTTTTCCCAAGAATAATTTATTTATAATACTTTAAATTAACTTGTGAACTCATTTATCATACCTTCCCTGAATAAAATGATTCCATATAACAGGCACAGATACTATAAATGAGCATAAACATTAATATTATATATGACGCACACACATTCTAACATATAAATTATTTGTTAGTATGCTTCAGAAAATTTTATGAATGTCTGTTTATTACCCTAAACCTGCACATAAATAGTTCTTTTATGCTGGTTGTTCACATAATATATTAGCCGGTTAGCATAAGAATATGATTCTATAGCAACTGTGAATCCCATTTTATTGATAATGTGACATTTTTTTTTTTATTTAGTTTATTTTAAAAGAAAGAAGAGCTATGCAGGGGTGTAAATATTGAATAGTTATTTTTTTGACCATACAAATCGCTTGATGGCGTTTATACTCTTTAATACACGTAAATATTACGTTACCTGGTCTTTTCGACATTATTAAATTTCAGTATTTACAAATAAATATTTTATTGACTTCTTTTTACAATTTCTCTTTTAGTAATTTACTTTTTTTTAAAATATCAGATGTGATTCTTTACTTTTTTTTTTTATACTTGTTTTGTCGTAATTACATTTTTTCTTTTTTTTTTAAAAGGGCATAATTTGCTTCTTGTTGCTGCATAATTTACATCTTTTATTGACTTCTTTTTAGGACTTTTTTGGTTGATTGACTTTTTTTTTTTTACAACTTCTTTTTGCGTAATTTACTTTTTTATTTTAAAATATCAGATGTCATTATAAAAATAGTCCATCAATTTTTGATAACCGCATGTCTTTAATACATTAAAAAAAAAAAAAAAAAGGAAATAATAGAAATAAACATTTTGACAAAAAAAGTACAACTTTTATTTTCTTTAAATAAACATTAATTTCTATATTTACAAACATTTGAATAACACATTTTAAGTTGGAAGACTAACAAATAATCTTTGAACATGGGGGAAGTATTGTTATGTATGTGTATAATTAAAATACACATAGATGCAAAGTAATAATAGTGAATGTTATACATATTAATTATTAAGTGCTTCTAGCCTTATATAAGTAATAGTAAATGTTGTAAATAGGGATTTAATATTTAAACATATATAAGTGTATAATTTTTAGCATATACATATGTAAGTTATATACTGAACCGGGTGGTGAGATTAATAGTTCACTTGCGGGAGTAAACAAAATCTATTTACTTTTGACACTTAAATAAAATAACATTATGAAATATAACTTGTGAAACTTTTATACAAACTATGATACAATTATAACTTGTACCTTTGATCTACACCAATGCAATTTAATTATTGTTCCATACCGGTCGCTTAGGCAGAGAAGAGAGTACCCAAAGAGTACCTGTATTCAAGCCGATCTATATATATCAGATATATAAATACGGCTACGTTTCCAGGAAACAGATGTCTTCTCGGTTGCAGAATTCAACACCTAACATGCAATGCACTTTTTTGTTTCAGAGTAAACCCCAAGCACCAGTCAGTTACCCAAAGATAATTGACACACTTTGAATGATTGGCAAACTAATTCAGCACCTTATATATCCCAACTAGCTCAATCAAAAGGAATATTATAGTATACCATCACTTTATTTAGTGGTAAAAGAATTGATCGACAAATATTAAGCTTAAAGATAATTTATTTAACTAAATATTTATTATTGTAAATTTTAACTACTTTTATAAATCTTAGCTAACACAAACAATGGTAATTTTATATAATGAACACACACACACACTCTGAATTCATACACTAGAATATAATACTACAAAAGCATTAAATATTACATGGCATTTAAAAATACGTGTATCAATAGTTCTTTATGCATGTTATAGAGTTCATTTATTAATTGACTCTGGAGGTTTCAAGGTTAGCAATGGCTTCTTGCTGTTTGTGCTTCATATAAAATTTTCTAACTGGTTGGATTCGAGGTTTTTGTGGACGTTTAATGCTTACTACTTCATGGCACTATTCTTTAAGATAGTTAGATATCCCTGCCGGTTTTTCAAATTGTTAGTCAGGCATCATTTTTTCCAGGCAAATTGCTGATCTTCCATTAGACTAAGGGTTGGAGCAAAGTCCATATGATTCCAGTGGCTGTTAGCACTGCATAGTCCTGGAAACACTGATTCTGGATACATGTTAGACTCACTGATTGATTGACTAAATTCAAGTGATTTAATCTGATTGTGATCAACTGATTAAACGATGAAAAACCGGACTATTCATGTGATGACCTGTTGTCACTTTGTTAATTAATTTTTATATCTGCCAGGTATATCCGTTGTTAGAATTCATCCACTGTTTTTGATTACATTCCTTTGATAAGATTTTAATCCTGTTGTCAGTTTGTAGCCATTGCTAATTTGTTGTTTTGTGGATTTTTAATTAGTAGCCATTGCAAATTCTGTTTTTATATCACTTATGAGAATATACAATATTTAAATCTTTGAGACATTCCAATTACATGCCTTCATTTGTTTTTCTTTTTAATATTTTTAACATGCACACATTTATCACTCATTATTTACACACATGTATATTTCTAAAATCAACTCATTATAAACAAGAGATATTTTTTAATTTATATGAAAGGTTTATATTCTAAGCTTTTAGTTTCAACTTTTGTTTTTTTTCTTTAATATTTTAAATGAAGAGAGAGTTCATTTAATTACTTGAAGGGAAGATTTATTCTTGAACTGTCATAACTTTTAATTCTACTTTAAAATTTTCTAAGTTATTCCCCCCCCTTCCAATTACTTCTTAATACATAAAACTGTGAATTAATTGATTTTTAGCAAATTGTTTTTTTAAAAAACTTTAAACTTCTTTTATTAAACTTTTAACTTATATGAATAATTCTTTAAACTTTTATAGATTATTTTCTTTTAGTGAACTGGATTTTGTTTTAAACTCATACTAAAGAAAAACTATTTAGACTTGTACAAATTTACTTATTTTCAAACGAGATGTTTCTCCTCATTTATGGACAAATTATTGATTTTATTATTATTCATTATTAATTTTAAACTTTTGCGTTATTTATAAGAATTTTATTTTAATAATTTTTAGACAAAAATGTCACATGGAGTGCTTTTTCATAAGCAGTACAATATATATACGTGAAGATAAAAATACTTTGTTAACTTATATTAAACTTTAATAGTTGTGTTATTTTTTAAAACAGCAAGAAAACAAATCCCTTTAGATGAGAAGTTTAGTCGACGAAGGAACTTTGCTGATAAAGATGTGTAATTAAAAAGTAATCGGGCTGCAAAGATAATCAAACTAAGACTTAAGTCTAAATCTGCTACTGCTAGGGAACTGGGAGCGATTGATCCGACCAGGACAGACAAGATGTGACCAATTAAATCCAGGAAATCAGGCTGGGGAAATGAGTGTAAGTGTAAAAAATCGGAAACTTGCAACTGGAAGCTCTACCAATGCAGATGAACTTTGAAAGGCGACTAACAGATTATTTCGTACAGTAGCTCCAAAGTGAACTGCTGGCCTCTGAACATCCAAGAGTCAGCATAGGGACTGTAAAGTAGGTCATATTCGATCTTTATTATTGTTTTGGTATGCTTTCGGCTTTATTTGACGTAAATACAATTATGTTAATGTATTCATGTAAATATATATATATATATTAATGTATAACTAGTATATTCTTTCCGAACATGTTTTATAATTAAATATGCTTTTACTAATTTTACCGGCGTTAGCCTTTATTGAGAATAATTATTGTATGCCTATATAGGCGAAGCAAAGTTAGTTCCCTGCGTAAATTGTTCATCAGCAGGTATTACAACTAGCGGACACAACATTTAATACCCAAAAAAATTTATTTCCAAGAAAGGTATATAACAACTCTCAAAATCATTAATTAATAGCCGTTGAAACACGTCTGGTTGTGGCAAGGAACACTTTCGATGGCAGGATGTTGACTCACAATCAAAAGTATAGGTTTGCAATTTTCTTAACCACATGGCTCGTTCGCAAATGCATTTTTGAGCATCGAGTATAATTTTTTTATAATGAAAAAATAACACAGACTCCTTTTCTGTCGTTGACAATTGGCTAAACTTAACACTGTCATAGGCAGAATATGCCATTTTGTCAAACAATACTGTGACCTTGAAAAGAGTGTGAATAGTTGCCAGATATAATACAAATCGTGCTTCGCCTGACCCTTTTCTAAAAAATTTTCAACATTACTAACTCTCTTCAAAAAAACAACTCATTACAATTATTATAAACTAATTCAACATCACTTCATGTGTAAGACAATCAATTTAATATAATATTTGAAATTAACATTGCCATTTAAAGATAGATGCTCAAAAATGATACCGTAAAAAATGTACTAATTCAACTGTTCGCAGAAACAATCAAACAAGATGTCGTAAGACGTATTATGCCAGCAAAATGAGAATTGCGATAAATTCGCAAAATGCATTAAACTTAGCCGTTTTACTAGGCCACTTAAAGGCTACTTGTAATGCAGTTTTACAGGGCAAACTTTAAAGCCCTCATAAAAGCAGTTTTACAGGCTAACTCAAATGGCCTCTGAAACAGCATATTAATGTGGTATTAGATAGCGACAACACCATCAAGCGGCTTGTATGGTCAAAAAAATAAATACCAAATATTGTAATCTATGTTAATATTATTACTGTTAATAAAGTTTTATAATTTAATAAAATTTTGTCTGTGTCTTAATGTTTTGGACCTCACAAATTCCAGAAATCCAATCATATATCGATATTTCAATATTTAAATAGAATCATATCTTCATACAATTATAATTACTACATAATGGAGTAATGGAGGGAGTATTTTCATCCCAATTTAAAGATATAATGATTTATTAAAGACTGCAAACTCACATCCCACATATGTCAATTTATACAATAATTTTATTAGTACTAAGTCCACTTCCTGTTGTGAGCGGGAGTAGTTCACTGCTTACTGGCTCCACACATTCAAGATGGGAGTTGGTAAGAAAGTGCATGATAAAACATAAGTAACCACTTGTTTTAACCTTTTACGCCTTTTCAAGAAACTTTATATCAGTTTCAAGCCAAAATAACTCAATTTATTAATTGTTTTATTCTATGCAAATGGCCACCATTAATCAAGCAAAAGCTAGTATAAGTAACCACTAAAATCATTAAAACTAGATTAAAACCGAGAAAACATATTTAAAATGTAATCTAATAATTGAAAATAGGAAATAATAAAAATCCTAATTTTCATAATGCAAATATATAATCAAACTTTACAACAGAGGAGTCCATTTCCTGTTGTGAGCGATAGCATTTCACTGCTTACTGGTTCCACAAGGATGGGAGGATTCACATATTCAAGACAGGAGTTGGTGAGAAGTTAAATAATAAAACATAAGTGACCAATTGTTTTAATCTTTTACACCTTTCCAAAAAACTTTAAATCAGTTTTAAGCCAAAATAACTCAATTCACCAATCGTTTTATTCTATGCAAATGGCCACCATTAATCAAGCAAAAGCTAATATAAGTAACCACTAAAATCATTAAAACTAGATTAAAATCAAGAAAACGTATTTAAAATGTAGTCTAATAATTCAAAAGAGGAAATAATAACAAAAATCCTAATTTTCATAATACAAATATACAATCAAAACTTTATAACAGAGGAGTCCACTTCCTGTTGTGAGTGGGAGCATTTCACTGCCTACTGGCTCAACCAGGATGGGAGGATTCACATATTCAAGACGGGAGTTGGTAAGAAGATAAATGATAAAACATAAGTGACCACTTGTTTTAATCTTTTACACCTTTTCAAGAAACTTTAAATCAGTTTTAAGCCAAAATAACTCAGTTTTCCAATCATTTTATTCTATGAAAATGGACACCATTAATCAAGCAAAAGCTAATATAAGTAACCACTAAATACAAACCGTTATATTTTATAATTGGAACCCTAATTAAGCATCAAAATTAGAACTTGACTTGGATTAGAAGAACTCAATACGATCAGTAAAGCAGAATCATACCCGAGGACCTAGTGGGACCATGAATCTAATCATTGGTTTTTCCTGAATTCTCGGTCTCAAGGGTAGAGATGATGGCCATGGAGAATTTGTTTCAGTGGGATCGATCGGCAATCATCACCACATCTAGGTCTAGAGATCTGGCAATGTTCTCGTGGCCCTTTCTGATTTGGTTGGTGTTCCGGACATGCTGAACCTACGTCACACCCAGATTAATTATAACCCACTTACGGCAGGGGCCCGAAGCAGCTTAACCTTGTCCAAGGAGTGGGTCTGGGGGAGCTGCTTGGAAACTTGCCAAATGGGCTGAGAGCTGATTGTCCTGCATAAACTCTCCTCAAATGGGCATAGCATCCCCTTGATTGACTAACATTTGATCTGTGATAATTCATATCCTTTTTCCCTCTTTTTGTGTTTTTTCTTGATGTTTGTACTTGGAATGCATTTTTTATATACTTGTAATACCTAATCTATTGTATAAGGCGGTTCTGTTGCTTTGAGCCACCACCCAGTTTCAGAATATCAATGTAACATTGTAGCCTCTATGGCACAATGCTGCAGGTGACAGAATGTGGTCCCTGCACAGGTGGATCATACTTTAGTGACTTAATAAAGTTGCTTTGAAAAAATTTTTTTTTTATTAGTACTAAAACAGAGTTATACTTTGTACGATTATGATATATTGCTGGATGCTGCAGGTGGACATAAAAGCCCTTCTCCAGTCACAGTATTTGAATACCTCCACAGTTGATATTTATTAAATAAATAATTATAGTATTTAATTTTTTTTTTATATTAATTTGAAATAGTGAGAGTGATTGTTGGCTTTGCTAACTCTAGCTATAGTCAACTATTACTTCCAGCCCTGAGAGAGTATTCATAAAACAATAATAATTTTATATCAGTACCAGTCTTCACACCCCATTGTTCTAAAATCCTTGAGATAAGACATAGTAAAATGGTTACAATATATATATATATCTATATAATGCTCAAATATCCAATATAAAAAAATATTTGTCCACCATATTGTTACAGATGTATACTTAATATAATAATCAATCTAAATAAAATTGAAATAAACAACTAATTATATTTATTATTATTTAATTATCAATCCGGCTTTTATCTCTTAGATCTCAATAAGAGATGAAACCTGGGTTAATAATTAAATAATTATAAATATAATTAGTTGTTTGTTTCAATTTTATTTAGATGGATTACTATATTAAGTATGATGTTCATGATGGCAAATCACTAACATCAGCAATAAAAATAGTCTAAGGAAAATAAAAAAAATTTCAATGCAGAAAAACACATCAAAATCTAGATATGACAATAAAACTAAAATCAGCATTAGGACTGAAAATTCAAGCAGTGGATAACATTAATGTTGAGCAATTTTCAAATAAATGGCAAAAAAGAAGTATAATTTATATATAGTAAAAATATTAATTGATTGAAGATAAAATAATTTTCAATGCTCTAAAAAATTTGGAACTTAAACCTAAATGTGAGAAATCTGCAACAATTGATGATTGCTATTAAAATGATATTTGTATATCACAAACATATAATAAAGAAAATATTAAGTCATCAATTACAAACACTTTAAAAATGCAAAAAAAAAAAAATTGCCAATGAAATTTCATAAACTGTTAAAAAGAAGTGTTAAGCAAATCTGCTATTATAACTCTGCCTTTTAAGGTCTTGAAGAATTAAATACATATTAGAAAAAACTTTCAATTGTTCGATAAGCTCATGAATATTGGTAATAAATATTAGTCATGAACAATTTCACACTCTCTTTTCCTAACTTCATAATATACTTAAAGCATTTAAAAAGTATTCATTTACTCAATATTATTTAAAACATTAATATTTTAGATGAAAGTTTTAAGCAATAGAAAAACATTTATTCAAAATAGCAATGTAAAAGAGTTAAATCATTTAGCAGCATTTTAATTAATAAATATATACATATATTATTAAAAGCCAGTCAACACTAATACAATCCCAATATCAATAACAATCAACAATTCCAAACTGTTGTCAAGGCAACTACAATTTAACAATATATATATAATATGCAAAGCTCATTATATAAACATATAAAAATATTTTTATTGTTACATTTTCATTTACCATTAGCAACTTCCCTCCACTCACAACTTTGATGCCATCCATTTCAGATAAATACAATAATGATTATTACTAATCATTATCGAAACTAGAGATTATTTCTAGCACAGATATAAACTTTAAACTTCAGTTAAAGATTAATATATTTGATTTTTTAATTTTACACATACAGAGTTATTTACCTTTCTTTATCCCATGTATAATATCTTTATAGATATAATAAACACCTCCATATTTGTCTTTTATTGTATCTTTATTTATATGAATTTAAAAAGAATGGGGAAGTATGGAGGTGTTTATTACGTCTATAAAAATATTTTTCTATCAACAGAGATCTTTTCATGAAATTAATACATGATATTGCTGAACTTGCTGATGTAAAATGTGAGATGAGACTTGACACATTTGTTATTTGTGGTGATACAGTGAAGTATGCTATATTTTATTCCAAGCTCTTTTTGCATACAAACATGTAGCAAATAATAACTCATATTTTGTTGATAAACAATTGATTAATTTGAATATGTATTGTTTATGGAACTACGAATATATAGTACTTTTCAATACATATATATATTTCTCTGTTATTAAAAAATTAGTATTTGTCGAATTGTTTTAACATTTTTAAAATCAATATCAACTTTTAGTATGTTCTAAAATTTTGCAAAACTTTTAGCTCTACCCTCAGAAAATATTTCTTTTACACAAAATACTGCACATCAAATTTGGAATGGATAATTAAAAAAAAAATGTATATGCTTTTGATATAAACCAAAAAAAAAAATATTAATATAGTCATGTATGGATGGCTTCTGGGATGTGGTAAAACTTATTTACAAATTTTACTTTTTTTATTTCAAACATGATTGTGTGTGGTACCCAGAAAAAAAAAAAGCTGCTCAAATATCATAAATTTGCAAATTTTAATGTTTTTTTTTTGTTTCCTTTCTTTACATTTTTCTTTGAACAGCATATAATTGATGTAGTGTAGTTAGATACAGTGTAGTTTGTAGTTCCATTGTAATTCAAAACATCAATTACAAAGTAATAATAAACGATATATTAAGTGATGAGCTGTAATGCTTCTATTATAAATGTATGGGTTTTATTGCTATTATAAGTTCTCATGAAAAGTGTAAAAATTGTTTACATTGATTTTCTTTGTCATTGCTATATAAATTCAAATAATAAAAAGTCAGACAAAGAGAATAATAAATCATAATGCAAAGGATCAAAATAAATACAGGAATAACGCTAATCTATGTCACATAATCAATCATATGTTATTATTGCAATTTTAATATTCCCAGATAATACGCTACATATTGTTCTTTTAGTCAATAAACTTCACAAATTATGGGTCTGCATGAACCAATTGGTCATAGTCAATTTGATCTTATGTATACATATTATTTTCAGATATTTGCCTCTTAACTTCAAGAAAAAGTTATTCAATCTGAAAATTTTGAACCAACAATGGAAAATCATGTTCAATTTCTGAAGAACATCACTGCTAATTCAGAAAATGTTGAAACTATTGAAATGGAATTAACTATATACAACAAATCTTCCTTTCCTTCACTACTTACTAGAATCTATGGATACCATCAAAAAATGAAGCTAACAATAATGCAGAGCTACATCAACAGAAATTGAAATATAAGTATTGACAAAATGCTAGATTTTGTATAGAGTTAATACAGATAATAAACCTAAACAATATATTTTTTTGCACTATCGAATTAATCAAACAGGGAACTGCTTTATTTAGTCAATGTAATCCCAATTACTTCTAGATAAAAATTCTGTTAAATGAAATACACCTGGGTCTCGTTTTATGCGGTAGATAGGTTTCTCAGAAAATGCGCACAAAAGAAATCGCATAAAAATAGACGTAACTTATCTTGAAAAATGGGGATAGGGGTTGTAGTTTTCAGAAATTACATAAAAGCAAAGCAAGAAAGAAAAATTAATTTAAAATTCGCATTAAAAAAATAAGGAAATAAAGTATGACTAATAAAAAATTTCAAATATTTGAAAAAAAAATACAAGACAAACTTTTTTTTACTTTTTTTATTAACTACAGTATTTAATTTTACATTTTTTCATACATATTTTAATCATTAGCGGTTGTTTGACTATTTGACAATATGCGTTTCGTTTGGGAAATGTTAAGTAATCAGATTCGTCATGTGACATACAACTAGCGCCAGTTTCAGTCTTGAGCTGTGTTAATGGTTTTCTGTTTTTATATTAAAAAAATGAGATTGTAATCAAAACAAAAAGATTATAGATTATCATTAAAAAGATTATTTTCAGTTTATAAAATCAATAAAATCTTCGTTATTATTTATTTTAAAAATCTAAAAAATTATTTATTTCTGTTATAATTAACAAAATATCTTTTAAAAGTTTAAAATTTTTTGACTATTTATTGTGATATTTTTATATGTAAATATAAATCTATTATTATTATTTACTCATTAGTATAAGTAGGTTATTACATAGAAGCTAATATTCTAAATACAGCTTCAGGCTATATTCACGTTAGCTGCTGATATAACATTATATTTTTGAAAAAAAAAAAAAGTATTTCAAGTCAAAATAAGTTATTAATAATTTAAATTTCTTGATATCTAATAAATATAGTGAAATATGAAAGATATTAAGAAGAAACACGAATTGCATAACTTCAAAATCGCATTAAAATAATCCGCATAAAACGAGACCCAGGTGTATAGCAATATCTTTTCAAATACTATATATAATTTGCATTTAATAGTATACTCTAGTGTATTAATATACATATAAATATATTACTTTTTTCTTTTTTTAAATTTGTTTATTATTAAACTAATTTAATATGAACAATTTGTGTACACATTATATCCACATACTAACATTTATATTATTTTATATAAACTTTATCAAAGCACAGACATCTCAGATATTTGTTTTAAGCACCCAAAAAAAAAAAAAAAGCAAATCAAAATACATCAATATATATATATAATACAAAATATACAAATAAATATATTTTTTAAATTTCAAAGAGAAATACTTTAGCATTATACAAAAACTAAAATTTTATACAAGCAATTTTTATAGTATAGTTTATCTCATTTTTAAATCTATTTTTAATTAATTTTATGAGAATTGACTACAACCATTTCCTATCCTAATTAAACTCAAGTCAAAATTTATAGGTTTTATAAAATTTAATGTATGTGAAATAATTTAATTAAAAGATAGATTTATTTTGCAATGTTAAGGATTTATCTGTTTAAAATTTAAAAAATTAAAGTAGTGAAAAATATTATATTTATTGCTGTATTTTGTACTATTTATATGTTGGTGTACTTTGATATTCATTTTCTGTTTTTATTTTTGTGTTTCAAACAAATTTCTGAAACATCTTTGACGTTTCTGCCTTAGTAAAGATTATATAAAATAATCAAAGCATTTGTATATGAATATAAAATGTACATAAATAATTTATATTCAAATAGTTCTATAATAAATAAATAAAAAAAAGTATTATATTTTTTTTAAATGTTTGAAGCTACATTTGGAAAGAGAAAGAAAAGAATTTTGGAAATATATACCATAACCAACAATAAAAATATAGCAGCTAAAAAGATACATACTATTGAAAATAATTATTGAGCTAACGAATCTAACCCATCATAAATTTATTTTTTAGCATATGAATTTTTTTTTCTTTAGATAGCTTAGCTATTAACAAAATATCATAAAAGAACTTGTAAAGATGTCAACCATGAGAAGATTCATTATTAACCACTTCTGCCACTGTAGTCTTAGATTTAATAGTTATTAATTATGTGGTTCATGATTTGTCACATTTCATATATCAGGGGCTATCAAATTCCATTTATAATACAGATGATGGCAATACTTCTGGATTGTCCTAAATCTATTGATAAGATTACAAAGATCATATCTTGTTGGCTTTATTATTGGATCTAGAAAGATATATTTTTCATGAAACCTTATAAAAATTCTGTTTTTTAAGACATATTTTTTCAATTGTAAATCCTTAATTGAATATCCAAAAAGAGGAGCTTTACTTGAGACAAGATTTAGTTGGTGAAACTATATCTTGTGTTATAAAAACCTTTTATATATTTTCTGTGAGGCAAATTCTTTACTAAAATCTTGTAGAGGGAGGAATACATGACAGAACAGGAACCACTACAAAAAAGCAGACTTAATATATTCATCATGGTAAAATTTAAATGAATATCAAAAAATTTAAAAACTTTTTGCCCAAATAGGGGCACAGTTTTTCTTCAATAGAATAAATGGTATTAATCTTTTAGACGGGTGCACCACTTGATGGCGTTGTTTATTTGCAAAATCATATAAAATGTAACATTACCGGGCCGGCTTTAATTTTATTAAGTATTTAAAACACTTTTTGTCTTTGTTTTATGTTGTTATGGTTATTTTTTTGTTCAAACTTTATTTTATTATAATACACACATACACATAAAATGTAACATTACCGGACTGACTTTAATTTTATTAGGTATTTTAATTGTTTTTTGGCTTTTTTTCTTATGCCGTTACAGTGATTTTTTTGGTTCAAAGTTTTTTGTTTTTTATAAACATTGTCAAACTTTTTTTTATTTTTATAATCCACACACACAAAATGTAACATTACCGGATCGGCTTTAATTTATTAGGTATTTTAATTGTTTTTTATCTTTTTTGTTAATGCTATTACGGTGATTATTTGGTTCAAACTTTTTTTTATTTTTATAAACATTGTCAAACTTTTTTTTTTATAAACCAGACACACACATAATATCAAATATAACATTATTGGACTGGCTTTAATTTTATTAGGTATTTTAATTGTTTTTTGTTCCTTTTTTATGCTGTTAGAGTAATTTTTTGGTTCCAAGTTTTTTTTTAAACATTGTCAAACTTTTTTTTTTTTTTATAATCCAGACACCCATGCACATATAAACAAAAAAAGAGCAATGAAAACTGTTTGCTTTTTTATTAATCAAAACATGAAATAAACTGTTTTTGTCTTAAGATTATTTTACCTTTTTAAATCGTTATTTTTTTTATAACAAGTGAAATCGGGTAAAACAAAGAGAAAACATTTTTACAAATTTCTAAAAAATCTACTGTGGATTGTGTCTCACAGACATCTCTGAGAGGATGGCCAGGAAAATGTCTTCCTCCTTATGCAGACGATGCCAAATAAATTCTGCCAGGTAGTTGTCCAGCAATTTCCTGGCAGTTCCGTGCTTGCGGGTGAATGCCTATGGTCGGATCTACAAAGTTGTAGCGGTGATTAACTGTCAGGTGTTGAAAGACTGCAGATCGACAGACTTGTAGTCCTGCTAACAATCAGAATAGATAATTGAGCTGGGCTTCATGTAGTCTTTCAGAGCCTGCATAAGTGTGGACACTGATCGTGAAAGAGCAGCAATTAAAAAACATTCTCCGCTATCATGACATACACCCCCAAAAATCCACTGCTGTGGAAGGACACAGTCCTGATGGTATTTATGACTGCACATAGTCTCATCCACCTCGACAATCAAACTGGGCCCACCTATTTGATGGCAAGGTCTGACTCCCAGGCTCTCATGGCATATCTCATGCAGCCAGTTTTTCCAATACAATAATACATTCTTGGATAAGTCCAGCTCTGAGGGGACGCCTTCTACTGTCAACTGCTCGCAGCTCCAATAATAGATAACACGGAGCACTTTACACAATGGGATTCTAAAGCCATCAAACCAACTACAATTCTTAACAGAACACCTTTCATTGCATGAATGTGACGAACATCTGAATTGACTTGTTGTTTTTGTAATATAAACTTTCATAGACGATCCATAAATGCAGGTCTTCTCATTTATTAATACATTTTTTCACTTGCAGAAACTCTATAGCATCTAATTCTGTTGATGGCAAATCTTTAAACCAGATGATTTATTTGCTAATATGTGCCATTTTGCTTGTCTCGACAAGACGTTAATTGACACGTGACCTCCTCAGAATTGGTTCGTTCCTACATTTGGACTACTTTTGTCATCTTCAAATTTGTTCCAGGACGAATTTAACTTTGTGACAATTTCATCTTAGTTAAAATGTATGCTTTCCATTTAACAACAATAAAAAAAATTCAAAGTAAAAACATTAAAACACTCGACATACACACACCCTCACATAAGATGGGGAAAAAAGGTTATGTGTGAGAGTTCGCATTAAATGGCTCGCGAAGCACAAAGCGGGTCTTAATATTTATGTCTAACACAACACACAGGGTATATTAGACGTAAAAACATGTCCTGCGGCCGCTTAAACAGCATTTTATGTGATTTTACATATAAATAACGCCACAAGAAGTGCACACATCTAAAGGATTAACACCGAATAAACTAATATGTTAAGAAAAATGTTTTTCAAATATTCTCCAGAAGAATATGCTAGTGCTAAGGAAAATGTTCTTAAAGTTCTTATATTACAATCTTTAAATAGTGCCAGCCAGCTTTTCAAGATTATTCCTAAAAATTAATTTTGATTTAATCTATAAATAAAGAAAATGAATTGTTATAAACTATGGTTATCCTAAACAACATGGGTACATCTGTGTTTCAGTCTATTATTCAAAAAATAATGTTCAAATTATGAGATGTTTCCCTGCTGTTTAAATAATAAAAAAAAAAGAGCACATGGACTTTATTGGAAAAGGAATAAAACTTCAATCTTCAAAAAAAAAAAAAGACTTCCAATCTTTATATATTCTTATTGAAAGACTTTTCTTCTTCAGGAAAGAATCTCTTCTGAGAAATTCACGAATGAATTTTCTGCATTCTGTTTCTGGAAGATCACTGATGAATATATTAAATAAAATAAATGGGAAAACTGAACTTTGTGGAAGAAACTATAATTATCATACAGTGTCATTTGAATTTTTCTACTAGAAAGTATTTTCTTATCTATTCATCGTGTCATACAAGACAGAAGAGCTCTGCATGCAGAATTAATCAGACAGCAAGTTTTCCTGATACTGGACTATTTCCATCATGTAATATGAGTATTGAATGTCTTTTAGAAAAATTTAACTTTATTTAAATATTCCAAATACACTGACCTGTTAATAATAGCACATAAAATCGATCAGTAAATCCACAATGTTTCGAGAGGTATTATTCTCCCCTCTTCTTCAGGTGTTGCTGACCTGACTAGTGACAGTAATAGCATGGGATTCAAATCTGGTCTCTTAGATTCTTGAATTTTTAAGGAAATGCTCTAACCAACTGAACCATCTTTGCCAAAGGCAACAGTCAGTAGAAATTTCATATACTTATCTATGAGGTTCCTCCTGATATCTCCACTTTTTGCTAAGAGCAAAGTTGATTAGTGGTTTCCATATATTATGAATAATCACACTAGGTTGACTTATGGAATTGTTTGCCATTGTTATGTGAGCAGCTTCTTTAAATTTTCTTCTTTGTACCTTTTCTTCTCTATCCAATATTTTTGTATTTTCCCCAATTGAACATATGTTCTTCATTGGTACATACACGGTCTGCTACCACACTACAAGAAATTCTAATATCTACAAAGCCTAAACTTGAAATGCTGAAAATAAAAAAAACTGCATCTATGAAATACCATGTGAATGTGGAAGAACATATATTGGTGAAAACAATCATCCCATTGAAAAGCACTTGCAATAACACAAACTGATGATTAGAATAGAGAAAACAGACATGTCTAAGATAGCAGACCATGTATCTACCAATGAATGTATGTTCAATCGGAAAAAATATTGGATAGAGAAAAAAATGTACAAAAAAGAAAATTTAAAAAAGCTGCTTACATGACAATAGCCAACAATCCCAAAAGTCAACAATGTGTGACTATACATAATGTATGGAAACCAATAATCAACTTTGCTTTTAGAAAAAAAAGTGAAAAAATTAAATATTCAAGAATCTAGGGGCCCAGGTTCGAATCCCATGCTAGTACTGTCACTAGTCAGACCAGCAACATCTGAAGAAAAGGGAATAATATTACTTCTCAAAATGTTGTGGATTTAGTAACCTGTTTGATGTGCTATTACTAACAGTTGAATGTATTTGGAATATTTAAATAAAGTTCATTTTTTCTAAAAGACATTCAATACTCATAGTAGAAGATGGAAATAGTCCAATATAAAAATACAAATACAGCAAGTTAATTGAATAATTATTATACAAAATAGCTTTATAATAATTTACATAATTGCTGATTCTTCGCTCAACCAAGCTTAAGTGTTTGCCATCAGCAAATTATGTCTTTATTATCAAATTACCATTCAATTTTATATGCATACACCTGAACACTTTGGACTAGTTTTTTTGTTTAATGTTTTATATGTGCATGGAATATTATTCTGTACTTATGTTAATCAATAAAGTCTGTTTCTTATATTGATGGCATGATCATTAGATTTGAAAATTATACAACTTTAATCCAATAATGATGAAACTTCATAATTTTCAGAACCAATCTAACATGAAAAATAAGTTTTATGGTAATTACCATTAAGTTTGGTCAAACCTCATGGCATTATCATTTCTTGGTTCATTGGTGAATACATCAAATTTTAAGATAAACAAAGAGTTGAATAGCTGTATTTTTATATTGGACTATCACTGTAAAACAGAGCAAAAGAAGTTTGTTCAGAAATCGGTGATTTGGAAAAAGAAAAAATCTATATAGAAGAAACTCTTATGAAAAATGGTTATCCATCAGCTGTTATTAAGAAAACGTTAAATAGACAACAAAAAGAACCATCAAGAGAAAAGACAATTATTGGTACTGTAGTGTACCCATACATTCCTGTGATATTACTAACAGTTGGTGCATATAATAAATGCTGTGATATTACTAACAGATGAATGTATTTGGAATATTTAAATAAAATTAAACTTTTCTAAAAACATTCAACACACATATTAGATGATGGAAATAGTCCAATATAAAAATACAGCTAGAACACCATCACCACAAACCTTCAGGAAACGAGTTGAATAATTTAATAATAAATAAATAATTCTAAAAGAATTTATTAGTCAAAAAGATTATACCTTTAAAATTCAAATAATTAATTAATGACTTATTAATATTATTGTATCATTATTTTGGTACACGTGTTTGGCATTCAGTCATAAAAAAAGATTGTTGAGAGAATAATATATATTTTAAAATGTAATAATATATATATAATGCACATTTTTTTAAAGATAATAAAAAAAATGCAATTAACTATAATTAAAGAGGAGATCTGAGGTGTGAGATTTTGCTCTCCTAATTATATATGACCGATCGAAATGTAGGTCGCAATATAAACTTCTAAAAATTGTATAAAATCAAATATGGGTTAAAATTTTGTAAAAATATTTATTTATTTTGAGTGACGAAATTATGTTAGTTCACCACAATAAACGAATACTATATTGAAGATAATACAAAATATGTCTATAAGTTCATAATTAATGTTTTAAAGTAATTATAATAAAAATAAAAAAAACAAGCTTGTGGGAGAATTAAATTCCTGTAAGATAGAAGAAGGTGTGAATCAGGACTTTCATGATGGAATCGGGCAAGGGGTATAACAAGGCGGCCATCAACTTTTTAATTCAGTCTTTTCTTCTGGGAATCTTTCCTTCATTATTATTGTTAGTGAATCCTGCATATAAGAGATCCAGAAAGTGGTAAAATAATGTCTTATAAGCGTATTGGATTGTACCGGTGGTAATACTTCAAACCAGAGGCATTGCTAAGCAGATGTGGTCAGCAATGCTTCTCCCTAACACAAAGTTGAGAGGATGTCCGATTCCAAACGCCGTGCCAATAATCTTAGCACCCTAAGCAAACTAATGACAAAAAAAAAAAACAACACTGCAACCAGACTTAATCGATCCTACAGAGAATGAAAATAAAAGGGGAAAATTCAACCACCTATTAAATTTAACCAAAGAAATAAAACAAGATTAATAAGAGCTCTCTATATCTAGCTTTGTTATCTCAACTAGGAATATGAACTTTAAGGAACTAAAAAGTCAGATAAACTAAACTGTTAATTAAGTTTGTAATTAAAAGTGTTATATATATCTCTTATATGTATATACATTAAGTGTATGTTATATGTTAATGTTTAATAATATTCAATAAGGATAGTATTAATAAATAATTTTGTTTATTAAATCTATGTGTTATTTTAAAGTCAGCAATCTTCCCTTTAGATGTTCTATTTATGAAATGCAATCTGTAAATGTAAGATCGATAACAAAAGAAAAAAATTACACTAATTAGAAAAAAGGAGGGAAAATTCAGTCTTTAGTAATTACTTGTGGCAGTGTGCTCCACAGATATAATCCATGGAGCGCTGGTTTCTTGAAATAAATAAAAAAAAAACTGTCACAAGTTATTGTTCATTCTGACATTATATATATGTTGCATGCTTAGGATAGATTAACCAGGAAATATAATAGACTTTTTCTAACAATTATATCTTGTGGAATTAAAAAAAAAGAAGTGCAACTTGATTAATCGTGTATGCCTGTAAATAGAATATATAAAAGTGTATAAAAACCCAAGATGATCTAAAAAACGGTACAATAAGGATTCTTATTTATTTGGTTAGTGAATAAGCCTTTTTCCTAATCCTGTAAATAAAGAATATGGCAAATAACTAACACCTTCTTCACTAATAGGAACAAAGGCTATGGTATGTATGCGCAACAAGAAGAGAATATAATATTCTGATGTATAATACTGTAATTTTACTTCTAAAAAATCATGTCTTTTATAACTAATCTTGTATTAAACAATGATAATTTTAAGGATGAAGTGAATCTAAAAATACTGAAGTATTTCAAATATTAGGCCTTAACTATTTTAATGAAATTGATCCGTTCCCTTTCTAAATTGATTTGAAAATTTTCAAAATTGTTAAATCATTTGCATGCTAGGCATGTTAAAAATAGAAAACATAATTTCAGATATGAATGAATTTTACAATCATACAGTTATCAACATAATTTTTCTTAATTCACCATTCTTACCTAATTTTTTTTATAAAGTTTATACCATTATCATTTTTAAATATCCATTTAAAAGTGGATCATTCATACATAATAATGTGAAATAAACAACAAACAAAAATGTCATTTGTATATCTTTTTATATAACAAAGTAGAGTATTACATTAAGAACTGTTGTACTAATTTCTTTTCGATATTTATGATAGTAAAACTATATAAATTGCTCTAATTTTAATATCAGTTCCTTTAAACTAGCATAATATGGTTGTAAAAAAAAAAAAAAAAACAATATGGAAATAATATAATGTTAATGAATTGTTAATGAACAATTGATCAAAAGGCTTTAATTTCATTACTGTAATGAAAATAATACATATTAAAAAAAAAAAAACAACAACATAAAAATGTTTATGAAAATATGAAACGAATAATTTATTTAGAAAACTTGAATTTAATGCATTTAGCAAACAAAATAATTAAAAAGCATTCAGAAACAAATTAAATTATCAACAAGAATCAACAATTCCAAATACAGAAAAAATGAATAACAGGTATGGCAAAAAGTACACCAAATATACATCTTTTTTCACTTAACATCAGTTCATATTTATTGAACTTAGAATTGTTATAAGTTATTCTTAAAATACTTGATTGCATTTTTATATGTAGTTTTCTTTTACTGATTTGCATTATATTAAAATGTAAATAGTACAGTATTAAGTTTATTTTCCTTAAGAAAAGAAAAAAAAACATTGATTAGCATCTTCTCACCAATTTTTGTATCTGGATAGTAGCTCTACCAACAAGTGGTACATTCATAAAGTATTCTTCCCTGAATATTTTAACTAAATCAAGATAACTAGTTTAGGGAGTCAACTATAAAATTTATTTTACAATGAATTCATTTTATTCTTAAAAATTAAATTATGAATGACGTTATCCTGTCCACCAATATATATAAAATTCCATCTCATCAAATGAGACTACTTTGAAATTCCTATGAATGATTGTTTTAAAAATGTTTCAAGCATATTTTTTCTTGCTATAATGTGATAGTATGCTCCGTTGAAGTCAAGAATATCTCTTAGATAATACTTTTTATTTTTACAATATTGAAATCACTAATGTAAATTCAAAACTCAGAAAAGTAAAAATATTTAATAACATTGAAGAATTGAATTACAAAATTATAATTTTTTTTCTAAACATTATAATAAATAAAATGAATTTTAAAACTATGAATTAGAATAAATGCTGTATCATCATGCTTTGAAATTTCTTCAATGCAGATAAATTATTTCAAATTTCGTCAATAAACAGATAAAACATATGTAGACATAGCAGTCCCATGATATTCTCAACATATGGTTTCAAACTGTGTCAGATATCTTATTTGTGGAGAATAATAAACTGTTATAAGATGTGCATTAATATCTAAACACACACACATGAAAAGCAAATAAAAAAATTAAAATATAGAAAAATTAAGTTTTTTGTTAATTTCTATTTTTTTTTATATTTTATTTACTATTTTTTTGAATTCTAATTAACTGAAATAGTGAATCATAAATATGGGAGAATAATATATAAAATGATTTTAATGATGATTCTAATCATCTCTTAATTTAAATAAGCTAATAAATAATTGAAAGAATAAAAACCAATAACATAAATTAAGCATAGGTGATCTAAGGCATTGAATGTAGTGATAATACTTATAGATAAACTGAAGATTATTTTACAAGAGTCAATCAACATAAATTAAAGACTGAGATCACATAATTGTATTTCTCTATTGTGAAATGAAAATATGGCACACTTTTAACCACTCAATGATAATGCAAAAAATAAATAAATAAAGGAAGTGAGATATATAACATCATTAATGAGAGGCCATTATATGTAAGAACACTTTTGTTTATTTTTTACATAATATTTAATTCAAACACCAATCTAAAAAACATTTGTGAATTTGCTATGCAATTAAATGATTAAGTAGGAATTAAATAGATCACATTTTGTCAATATATATTCCAGACAAAAAACGCAATTATAAAAGTTTTTCGAATTAATGTACATATCAAACTATACATTATACAACTACTAAAATCCTTAATTGAAATTTGAATATATCTTGCAAGTAATCATCAAATTATTTCTAATTAAATAAATTAGCCATAATTGAAGAATTTTATAAAAATCTTTCATTTCATATATAAACAATTATTCTTTGCATGTAAATACTTATTACTATAATTCAGTTAAAAAAATATTAAAATATTTATGATACAGATAAAACACCATTAATGCAGAATCTTTGATTCATGGGCTTTTCAATTTCATGAATTTTTGAATTTCAAATATAAATATTTTACTTCCTCATGGTAAACACACTTAATAAAGACAGAGAGAGAAAAAAAGACAGCTTACTATAATTTAGCTTATTAATTTATAGATATTTACAAAGTGTTTTTTTTTCTTTACTTTTATTTGTAAATACATGTATCACTTTATTATAAAAAGTTAGACATAACTTTTGAAATTTTCTTTGAATAATAGAAATTTTTGAATAACAATTATCTGGATTAACAGTATTCTATCTGTATATGCATTTTACACAGATAATTTTCTTGACATTAAAAATATTCAAAATTTTTAAAAAAACTTTTTTATTAATTTTAAAAATTAAAAAAAAAAGAATTACCTTTTTGCTGATAAATAACCTTTGCCTGCATCTATCATAGAAGTACAAAGTTTAACAATCTAAAAATATATTTAAAAATTTTCAAAGACGTAAGTTTTCAAATAAAGATGACTTTAAGAGAGAAAAGCTGACATAAAAAAAAAAAATCCAATTATTTACATAAATATATTTATAATTTCATTTTATAAAACAACTACATTGTATTATACCTGCATTCACAATATAGTTTATTTAATTTGAATATGAATTATTAAATATAATTTGAAATCTAAAATGGTCCCAACAATGAGACTGTAAATTTAGTACTAAATATTTTAGATAATTTAAATATTATGAACCAATAATTTATTTTATTTTTTTGCATAAAAATATTTTTCAGTTACCAAAAAGTTTTCTAACTATCTAAATTAAATATATAAAATTTGTTATCAAAGTAAAATATGGAAAGTTGAGATTTTTTTTTTAAAGTTTTGATCACAATTTATTTTTTATGAACTTTCTATTTGCTGAAAATCTAAATACAATTATCTTCTAATGTTTTAGATTAATTTTATTTAATATAATTGCAATAAAATAAGGTTTAACATTTTTGTCTGCCTTTAAATAGATCAATTTTGCTCTTGTTACTTTTTTTTAACTCCATGATTCTAATCAAAACATTACTATAACTGAGAATGAATATAAAAGTTATTTTGAAATGCAACAACATTTACTTTTCAATTACACTCATAACTAAAATCTTTCATAATAAATATAATTTGTATAATAAAAAAAAAAAAAGCAAAAAAGCAAGTTCTCATCTAGAAAATACTGACTAGTCAGATGACAATTCAATCTGTCATCTTGGATTATTACTGTGATTATAAAAAAAAATTTTTGGAGTGTTATAAAACAGAAATTTTGATATATCTAATGATTCCATGAATAATTAAAAAATTAATTATTAAAATTAAGAGACATTCTAAAAATTAAAGTCTAAAAAAAGATATAAATACTTTTCATAATTAATTAAAGGGGATTTGAACTCAGACTTTCAAGCTATCTTCAGCTATCCACTCTATTTTATACAACCGATGCACATGACCACACACGTAAAAAAGATAAGGTCCAGATCATCACCTTTCACACACATATATAATCAGAGCTCAGTTTATATTCAGATAGCAAATCTTCAAACTTTAATGGACAGACTTAAATTTTCTTCACCCTCCAACTCTTCAGCTATTTATATCACTGAAAATCTGATGACTGAATGCTCAAATCCTTGTTGATGTCAATATTGTTATCATACCCATGTTGAAATTATTATACTTTTTAAATTTTGTCTAATTTGAATTTTTTCTTCACCACTTGCTTCAAACTAATACATTTATTTTATCTATATAACATTGAAAAAGAACGATAATATACAATTTGTTTCAGTTAATGACAATTATATTAAATCAATATTCCAGATAGTTTTAATAAGTACTTGAAGTAAAAGAGAGAAAAAAAAATTAAATAATTAAGACTAGGATGAACTACAGGGCTAAACTTTCCTAATATGATCATTTATTAACAAAATGAATTGTTTATTTATAATGTTTTTCATCAGTATATCATATTTTTTAAAAAAAAATGTTTATTTTTTTTTTCACAATTCTAATAACAGTGAAGTCTCAATTCATTGTTTTAAGATTTTTTTCCAAAAAAAAAAAATTATATCTAAACATTAATTTATTATAAAAAAGTAATTTATTTTGTTGTTCCAATATAAAGATGTCAAATTGACATTTATTTCTAAGAAAAAAAAGGCAAAAAAAAACACAAAAGAAAAGACAAATTGCTCTTTTTAACAAAATGAGAAAATCATATAATGAACAAAATATTTCACGAACTTTACTGACACACTTTGATATCTATTAATAAATCCTTATTGCCATCCTATCCAAATATCCCCAGACTAGTTTACAATTTATGGATTTTATTAGTGAGAAGCTTTAGGATTTTTGAACAGTGGAATTGGACCTTTTGGATCTAATGCATCTTTCCTCTAGCAGCTACTTTTTATTTTTTTTTGTTATACTATCAAGTTATCAGACCAAATTGAAAGACCTGTAAATTTGTTCAATACAAGTCAATTTGCTTGCATTTTTATACAGATCTAAATCCCCTTCAGTTTTGTTAATAACCTTAGGCATCTATATCTTCGCCAGAAATTATATTAAATCAATAACACATCACATGATCTTTGCTTATATATTTTGATATCTATTAGTAAGTTTCTTCCACCCTCACTATATTTATTCCATGTAGTGTAAACTTTAGTAATTAATTGATGCTAATTCTTAATAAATCCTTATCCAGTATTGTTCTATTCAAAAATCCCAGACTAGTTTCTAGCCAGCTTTTAGTTCCAAATGCAATGTTTAAAAACACAAAAGCTCCCTACTGACAAAAGCTATAAGCTAGAAATTAATTTGGGTATATTTGGTTAGAACAGCAATACCATCTGTTATTTATTGATTATTGAAGCTTCATTAGATGGCATAAGTGTAATGTGATAAAAAAAAAAATGCTAATAAATAGTAAATATGTAAGAAAAGATAAATGTAATGTATTGTTCGTTACGTCATGCTTATCTGGTTTAACACAAATTCTGGCAAAATAATAATAAAAATGCCTAAGATTATTAAGATTACCATAATAAATAGAAACTGAAATGGATTCAGGTCTATATAACTATGCAAAAAAAATGGCTTGGATTAATAAAAAATTACAGGTTTTACAATTTAGGTTGGTAGCTAGATAATATAATAAAAAAATAAAAATGTCTACTAAAGAAAAGTTGCTTAGATCCAAAAGATATAAGTGCACTGTTTGAAAATTAAAAAACCTTCTTTATCAATGAAAGCCATAAACTATAAACTGGTCGGAGAATATTTAGATAGAACAGAACTAGATAAGGATTTATTAAGCATTTCCATCTGGCATCTGTTGTTTACTAAAGCTTACACTGGATGTCATAAATGCAGTGAAAATGAAAAAATATTGTTAATCATTTTTAATTTTAAATAAATTAAAAGACAAAGTTATCTTTAGATTATAAAAGTTAAATCAGAGAAAGAAGAAGTCACTTTATTAAATAAAAATAATAAAAATGTCATTTCAAATTTTAAAAAAATAACTACATAAAAGAATATCAACACTATGATTTGTCAAAAATAGATGAAAAGAAATAAAAAAAAAAGGATAGTTTTGAAAATGCCAATTCTGTTAAAAAATAATATACATTTCTATGGTGTTGATTTCGGAATCACAGAAGGCAAACTACAAATGTGAAAAAATAATAATCTATGAAGTAATGAATCATTATTGATCAGGGGTTGGCAAACTTTTAACACAAACAGCAACCCCACTCCCCATTAAAGAACCACAAGGAAAGAGGTGGTTGTGCATATATTTAAACTTTTATTTTAGTAGTACAACATAATAGAAACTGTATGCTTCAAAAGGAAAATAAAAAATTCTCTTAAAAGTCAATAAAAAACAAAAATTGCTTTGACAGTTTGATTTAGTCACAAATTTCTAATATTTAAATATTCATCATAGTGCACTGCTCTCAGATCCAAGGCTCCTAACTGACAAAGGCCACAAGCCAAAAACTAGTCTGGGGATATTGAATGAGTAGGCACTAGATGGGGATTTTATGCACAAGCCTTCTGGCATCCATTGATTACTCTGGCTTGCAATGAGTGGCAATACATACAGAGAGTTTTGCCTGTTTTAATACAATAATTACTATTAAATATATATATAATGAGTTATTTATTTAAATAGTGCTATTTTTTTAATTTGTAACAATAATTAGAGAATCACTTCTGCATATGCGCTTTATAGGTTTAAACACTTCAGCAATAGTCCCCTTTCTAAACACAAGATAAAGTTTATTGAAAAGATTAAAAGAATTCACTCTATTGAAGAAACAATGTTGTAATGTCCATTTTAAACTTTCTTAAAGCCATCAAAATATTTATTCACAAATTACAAGGGAAAATAAAAAATGTGTTTATGTTTATTATTTCAAGTGATTTTATATAAATTAAAAATAAACATTTAATTCAGGGGTTTTTTTTTCTCTTTTTTCAATGAATATGAACATTATTTTAAAAATATTAATTATTACAGAATGTCGAATTTTTGAGAATTCTTAAAATTTTTTGAAAAATTTAATCCCATTTCTTATTTTTCAAAAATAATAATTGTGAGAAAATCAGAAACAATGTTCCTATAGAAATTTTCTGTAGGTCATTGAAAATTTAGTTATTGTATTATTTTTCTAAAATCAATTACATTTGTATTATTAATGTATCTTTCCTTTATTCATTTGTTTCAAAAATGTGTGGTAGAGTGAAGGTTATTAAGTACAACTATATAAGGATTTTGTAACATGTGATTCTCTATTTTTTTATTATTAATTAATTTTATATGGAGAAATGAAATAAAAAAAAAGGAGAAGCAAAAAGCTATGACTTCCAATTTAGATTAAAAATAATTGAATGGTTTGTGTTCAGTATATAAGATATTAGAGAATCAAAAGTGATAGACCTGAGTTATGATCCTTGGATTTTTGAATCCAATATTCTGTCACTAAACTGAAACAACTTTAGATTGAAAATAAACAAATGATCTGTTGTTTAACAAGTCATGTGGCAAATGACGAGAAACATGATTCATTTTCTCATTTATATATTTAAGAGTCAAATATGTCATAAATATATACAATTTTTTAAATCTTGAAGCATTCAAATCCTCTAGCATGAATAAAAAAATTTAATATAGTAAAAAAACTTAAATGGTAATGGGTATATCATATATCTTTTACATCTTTGATAGTTTAATTTTAAATTATTATTTATATGTCAACATTTTATATAAAATATTAGTAAAATACCATAGTTCTACTTGCTTCCAAACTTCTTCATTTCTTAAAACAGGCAAAACTCTCTATATGTATTGTCACTCAGTGCAATAATCAATGATGCCAGAAGGCTTGTGCATAAAAACTCCATCTAGAGCCTAATCATCCAATATCCTCAGACTATTTTCTGGCTTGTGACCTTCGTCAGTGAGGAGCCTTGGATCTGAGAACACTGCACCTAGATCTTAGGATCTAATGCAACTCTCCAGCAGCCTCCTTTTATCTCTACTTAACTACAAAACTATGAGTCTTAAATTGAAAACATTGTAATATTTTCAAACCAAACTCATTAGGTTTTATAGTTATATAGGTCTGAACTCAGTTCAGTACCTATACATTTTGGTGACATTGGTTCTTTAATAACCATAGTCACAACTAACCTATTAGGCAGGATTGGTTTTAAGCCAATAAACATCATATCATCACTATTTCTTATGCTTGCTTATAACTGTTATTAAAATAGGCAAAACTCTCTATACATATGGTGATAATGTGATGTTTATTGGCTTAAAACCAATCCTGCCTAATAGGATAGTGGTGGCTATGGTTATTAAAGAACCAAAGTCACCAAAACGTATAGATACTGAACTGAGTTCAAACCTATATGACTATATAAGCTAATGAGCTTGGATTGAAAATATTATAGTGTTTTCAATTTAAGACTCATAGTTTTGTAGTTAAGTAGAGATAAAAGGTGGCTGCTGGAGAGTTGCATTAGATCCGAAGATCTAGGTGCAGTGCTCTCAGATCCAAGGCTCCTCACTGACAAAGGCCAAAAGCCAGAAACTAGTCTGGGAATATTGGATGAATAGGCACTAGATAGAAATTTTATGCACAAGCCTTCTGACATGCACTGAATTAATCTGGCTTGCACTAAATGGCAATACATATAGAAAGTTTTGCCTGTTTTAATAACAATTATAAGCAAGCATAAGAAATGATGAAGATGAGAATGTTTATTGGCTTCTTCATTTCTAAGATAAAAATTGATATGTTAATAATTCCATTTCCAATAATTGAACTCTAGTCACTTGAGCTATTGTTAATTTTTATATTTTTGATCTCTTGAATCACTTTTCCTTCCTATGCATGATAAATGATAATAGAAAAAAATATGTCTTAAAAAAAAATATCTCACATTGTTAATAAATTGAAATGTATATAACAATTTCTAAATATTTTATATTAAAAAATATATATAGGTATTGTTTTACAAAAATATTCTTTTCTAGAGCCATTTATTGAAAGCTTAATAATCAGTGGTTAATAGATGATAATGCTGTACCAAAATTCTCATACTAATTGCTTGATATTGACTTCTTTTGTGAAGAGCATCTAATTTTTGCACATCCAGTATAATCTATTTCTTTTATACTATCCAAATTGATAACTTGAGATTCAAAATCATCCAAAAATTTTGAACCCAAATTACTTGCATATATCAATTTTGCAAATATAATTAATTAAAGTAAAAGTCATTATTTAAAATATCCATTTAAAATAAACATATTTAAAATTAATATTAGATAAATCTAGATGAAGTTAATTATGAGTTCATCAGCTCAATTGAATCCATTACTTTTTTTTATGTTTTATAAATGATTAATTAGAAATTATCTTAAAAAATATTAATCTAACAATTTGAATGAGAAACAAATTTTTTTACAAGTATTGTAAAGTGTTTGAACTCTTATTTTCTAAAAGAATATGATTTCTATCATTTTATAAATATTTTATTTTCTTGAAAAATTAAATTACACTTTCCATCCTTTAATTATGTACACAGCAATTTTGACTCCAACTTTTCATTCTCAAGTTAGAATGGTTACACTTATTAAGAATGGCTGCTAATGATAATGAATTCATTCAACCATTTGTTTATTAATTAAATGAAATAAAATAAAGATTAAAAAAAAAGTGATATTTACAAAAATATAAATTTAAAAACAAAAAAAAAATTACCTTATCTAATTTTGTTTCTAATAAGTCTACATCAGCTTCAGTTTCCTCTAGAATTACCCTTTAAAAAATGAAATAAAACTTGTGTGAAGATTTAAATCTTAATATTACGTAAATGTTATAAAATATGCATGCAACAAGGAATATGTATTGTGTAACATTTTCCCTTCTGGAATTGAATTTTTTGATCATAAAATTTACTTATATAAATGTAATGATATTTAACATTAACAATTAAAATATATTTTTTAAAAAAAGTCTAATTAAGAATTCTAATAATATGAAGCATGTAAAAAAAAAATCATTTCCATAAATGGTAGTTAAATTTTCAATATAAATATGTATATTTCATTGAAGTTTTGATTATGATTATTAAACTATAACTCATTTTTTTATTAAATAAAAAAAATCTAACTTATTAAAGTTTAGTGCATAATAATGTTTTAATAGTATAATCTATTGTTCAGAATTATTATTTTTATTGCATTTTTTTTGTTAACTTCATATAAACTTATATAAGATCTACAAAACCAAAAATATAAAAAATTTAGACTTAAAAAATACAGTAATTGAGTATTAAAGTTGCAATGTAAGGGAGGTCTTTTCACACCCATAATAAATGTGCAAGGTCGCGATGATGTCAAATTGAAAGAAAATAATCCCTGAGAGTATATGTGAAAACATATTTTTTTTTATCAACAACTTTTTTTTTTTATTGTAATACTTAGACATTTTCAGTTATTTTTCGTTTGGATATTATGGATGTAGTGTTCTATTTCCAATAAAGCATTTTGCCATCAGTGATGAGCAATGACGTTATAATGTCCGAGGTTACAATATTACAATCAGCATTCGCAAGGAGACTTGGATGTTTGGAGGCTTATGCAGAGAAACAGACAAATGTTTTATTATGAAAATCGAAGACAGGAGAATGTACCAACAAGGGATGGCAAGACAGTATTTCTTTTTTTGTAGCTTTTGATTTAATTTCTTTATATAAAACAAAAAAACATTTATTAGCAGTTTTATGAAAATCCCAGCATAATTTGCAATCATATGGTTTCATTTACGGAGCAAAAATTTTTACTGCAGATCAACATTTTCTGTGGTAATACTAAATACCAAAAGTTTGGTTTTAACATGTAAATTCCTGTTATAAATTACATGATAAGTGTTGTAGGAATATAGTTAATGTATTTTTATCCAAATTACTTGTACATTTAAACTATTTTTTTTTTTTTTGATTAATGGTATCATTATTGTAATATTGCATTTTATTTTTTATTTTAAATGCCATTCTTAAAAGTTGTTTTTTAAAGTCACATCTTTTTTTTCAAGTAAAGTCATACATATTTGTGAGAGTCACTTTTTTTTTTTTTGGAAACTTGTTAATATTGAAATTTTATTTTAAATGCAGTTGTTAAAAGTTGTTTGTTAATGTTGAAAGTTGTATATATTTGTAAAAGTTGCATTTATTTTAAATATCATTCTTAAAAGTTTTTTGTTAACATTGTAGGTTTTACTATTTTCTTACTTTTACTTGTTTTTAGTCCTGCAACATGGAGCATGTATTAGACCTACTGCACCTATTAGCATTCATATCATCCACCCGATAACTTTGTAATTCTTGCGAAAATATCATGTATAACATTCATGGGTAGGTTCTTTTTTTTTTTGCCGAAGAAAGTCGTGTACAAGATCCGTGTACATATTATTTTGTTCAGATCACACGATTACAAAGTTATCAGCAGATTGATACGAATGTGAACAGGTACAATAGGTCTAATACATACTCCATGTTGCAGCTTTAATACTCAAGTACCAAAAATACAAATACAATCAAAGTTAATATTTTTATTGATAAACTATAATTTTATATTAATATATATTCATATTTCAAAAATTTTGAATATTTATAGTGGCAATTTAGTAATATTTGTCACTTCTTTACACTAATCAAATGTTGTTGTTTCTTTACTTTAAAAGAAAAATTGCATTTAACAAAGAAGTTTATTAACAATCAGCTTTTTACTGTATATAAAATAAGTGAAATCCACACAACCCAAATATTACATTTTTAAAGAAAATATATGGCAACTTTTCTAAAACCATACTTAAAATAAAAGAAAACAAAACATTGGCAAATGAGAATTTACTAAGAATGACCTAATTAAAATCCTAAAGACTCAAAAATTACATCCTTAAAGACAATATATGGCAACACTCTAAAAGTTTATTTAAATTAAAATAAAAAATAGCAACATAGCAAACAATTTACTAAGGATATTTTTTCCCATAAAAAATAATTATTTCTAAAGTAGTTCCATCATTAAAAAAAACTTAATAACTACATCAACAGATTGAAAACATTTCAAAGAAGTGCCCATTTGATAAATTATTTTTATTGATCGAGATTTTTAAGTTTTGCAAGCTGAAAAATATTTTCAAATGAAGTAAAGTTCTCTGGGTAAAGGCTGATTAAGTAATGAGAGTATAATGAGCAAATAATAATTGTCATCATCATCATTGTCAACCATTATCAATCCACTGCAGGATGAAGATCTCTTTAAGTTCGGTCCATCTTCTCCGATCTATAGTATTTCTTCTCCACATCACCCCTGCACACTTTCTTATTTCATCCATCTCACATGTGGTCTCTTAGCAAGTAATTATACTTCATTAATGATGATAGTTTGCAATTTCCAGCTTTAAACACAATATATATATATATCTCAATGTTAAAGCTGCATTATACACCATAATGAATTTTTTTTATCTCATTAGGATACATATTCTAGGATGGGTTAAAAAGTTATCTATCATATATTTGTAAAACTTTATTACTGAGTGCTGAATTAATAAAAAATTAAAACAGGCAAAAACTCACTAAACAAATTGCCACACTGCACTAGCTTGCAGTGTGGCAATACGTGTAGTGAGTTTTTACCTGTTTTAATAACAGTTATAAGCAAGCACAAGAAATGGTGATCATGTGATGTTTATTGGCTTAATAAAAAATTAATTTAACCATGAAGAAGATTTTATTCATTGAACAAATTTATTTCATTCCAATATCTCACATAATATTAACATGAGATCTTTGAACATATAGTTAAATGGGTAATCATTTAATAGGAAGTCTGGGACTTTTCTAGACCCTTGGTAGAGTCACTGAACCACCACTGAAAATACCAAGCGATAAAAATAGAAGTTTTGTTTACATACAAAAATAAAAGAAAATTAATGTGTTATGTAAACAAAATCATATAAAAATATTATAAACAGGCATAAGAAATGGTGATAATGTAATGTTTAGTGGTTTAATAAAAATATTATGTTTATTTTTTTCAAAAATGATACTACAATTGAAAGATAGCTAAAAAAAATTAGAAATTTAATTAAATAAATAAATTTAAAAAAATGAATTAATTGTACAAAAGCGAATTTAGTTGTACAAGGTAATTTTTTATAGAAAATAAAGATTACAAAACACAGACCAAGTTATGCTTTGTAAAAAAAAAATTATAAGAAACAAAAAACAAACAAACAAAAACAACTTTTTAAATATATTTAAGGTGGAGAGAAAATTCTACCAATCTTAAGACAAATGTTGTTAAAGGGGAATGGATGGAGGCAACTACTGGTTCATTAAAACTATGCAACTTTTATACTAATATTTTTAGGAGGGGAGAAGGAAATTACTATTTTTGAATTGATATTTTTTAAGGGAGAAGGGAGACTATTTATTCATTAAAATATCTAAAGTTTACTATCTATCAATTATATTAATTTGATAAAAATATACCTAACATATTGAAACAGTAGTTGGGTTCGAATACAAGTACTAAAGAAAATAAAAGGCAATAATGATTACAAAAGTGTTTATTGCGATTGTTATTAGGAATTAAATTGATAGATGCAAGAAAAGTTATAGATATATATTCGAACCGTGTTACAAAAGAGTGTGAGTGAAATACATTAACCATTCAAAGGCATGAAGGTATACATCATATATATTTATACATGTGTTGTTGTGAAGTTGTGTAAAATTAATTACTAACAGATTTGTACATGAAGATGAAAAGTGGTTATGTGCTGAGTTGTATTTTATATATTTTTTCATTTATATATATTTTTGTTTATTATCATAAGTTATAGTTATTTAAATAATGTCATTTGTAGCGCATATTTCTTAAAGAAAGCAAATTAAAATATAAGGCTGGAGAATAATAAGAGGAATTTCAGGTTGTGCCAAGGGTGATTTCTGTTAATGACACTTGTCATCGGAATTCAAAAAACTGGTCAATTTAGTATTTTGGAACAATGGAAGCTAAAAGCATTCCTGACATATGGTCATCGGCGTGTGGATCGAACAAAAAGTGAGGTGAAAGAGAGTTAAAAGAAAAGAACTATATTTTTTTCTTAATTTTGTAGTATTCAGAAAAGACCATTACACAGAGAAAGAAGCATGCAAAATTAAATTTTCAAAAACTGATTTGATTAATTAATAAAAATTAATAAGAATGGATCCCATCAAAATGTTGGAAAAGGAGAATCGTGTGGATTCGTTGAACCGGCCAGTATAGCTGTTGTGACTTGCCTATTACGATGATCTTTGTCTATGGAGATTTTGCCATCTATTTCAAGCAAATGAAGTGATCGTGGAGTTCCAAACAACAAGAGCTTTCGTGACTTCAATTTTGAATCATCTACCTAACACCTCTAGGATGGATCATGGAATCTTTCATCATCTTTCAGACTGACCACTCTCGCTAAAACAATCCCATTGTAATACTGTAAGCTTACAGATAGCCTTAAAAACGCGAACATTCTCTCTCAAATGAGGTAACTTTGACTTTCTCTCTATACATTAAGTGAACATGTAATAATAAATTAAGAAATATGCACTTTATTCCAACTTAAAGAAAGTAATTAGAAAATAGATTAAATTATTTTATAAACACAACTCTGACACATAGTTACACTCTTTCGTGAATGTGTACTTTGATAATATATGTATCGAAATGAATGAGTTGCATGTTTGTGATATTAATATATATGTGTATTAATAAATATTAGAATTTAAGCTATAACTTGTGTATTTATGTCTTGCGTTGTTATCCGAGAGGTATCGCAGCAGCCATGCAAGCAAGTAGTTGGTTGCAGACGGTTGTGGGTTCGCGTCCCGGTCGATGCTATGACATATGAAAAAAAAAAACGTGTATTTATTTGAATTACGAGATTCTTATAATTTCTGGGTTATTATTTATAAAAGCTTACTGATATTCATGACTGTATATCTCTAGAAAAAATAAAATAATAAGATTCTAGGGCAGATAAAGAAATTTATAAAATATATAAATGACATTTCTTTGTAAGATAGCTTCAGCTTCATTCTCCTGATAGACATTGTCTTCCCAGACTTTGAGACTGAGCTAGTCTGGATAAGGTACCCAAAAAAGGTCCACTGGAACCTTTTCTTTTGTTTTTGATGGGTATAATTCTTATTAATTGATAAGATTGGCGCTTGAGATAGGAATTATTCCATACTCATAAATATACCTACTCGAAGTTCGGGTAACAACTTGTTTTCACTCAATTTCTTAGAATAAGATTACGGGTACACTGTTAAAATATGTAACTTTTACTCACTTTAGCTCAAAAAAATATTCAAAGCAAGCATTATTTTCATTTCCCATTACTTGTTCCATTTATCACTTGGTGATGTGATGCACAGCAACATATCCTTATATGAAGTCAGGATTCTCTCGGCCACTATGCCCAGTGAAATCTGTTAGCCATTTTACCATAAAAAAAAATTCCCCACACAAAGTTTTCCCCACAATCTAATCCATCTCATTTCCACAACATAATCTTTGTCAACTCCATGGCCTTCAAATCTAAATCCCCCTTATCTTTTCCCAAATCCAGAATAAAAACAACCCACTTTCTATATAATCACTTTGTTCATATTTATTCTTCCATAACTTCATTATTTGTACCCTTTCTGCTTTCAAGCATTTACATTGAATTAACAGATGCCTAATACTTTCTATGCCTTCCTTACATAACTTGCAGACTAAATCACCCATATTTTTCCATTTATGTGTATATTCCCTTATTGCTACAGAGCCTGTTTGAGCGTTAAACAATAAACAATTTTCCTTGCTATTATCATAAATTAACTGGCAACCAATGTTCTGTTCACTTCTATATATATTTAACTCTTTTTATTCTCCATACTAGTTCTCCATCTCCCTATTCTTTATTAATGCATCTATTCTTCTATCCCATTCCTTACCACTATAATACTCAACAATCCTCCTAACATAATCATCCCACCTTTTGTACAAGTATATTGATATAAATTCTTTATCCAAGTCTTCTGCATACGGCATTATCTTTCTCACCCATCATGTTGCCTGCCCTTTACTCGTAACCCAATTAAATACTACCTTGGCTATTCTTTTATTATCAATAAACTGCAATCTAAGGAACATTTTCATTTTGCTTTTTGCATCTCTCATATAAAAACTTGACTATCCTATTTCTCCTTGTTTGCCACCTTTGCTGTCCACACATCTGTTTAAAATGCATGTCTTCCTACTTCCCTTTGTACTTTTTCTAAGTAATCTAATACCACTTTACTAACACATAATGCATCATTGCTATATGTTAACCCTGCTACTGCAACTCCCATACAATTCTAGTTATATCATATTTATTATATGAAAACACCTTTTCTTTACTTCATTTATCAATTTTTTTCTCCATTCATCCAAGCAATTTTTCTGATTATTTAAGATGATTCCCAGATAACTATATCTAATTACCACACTTAACTTTATATTCTCCAATAAAAATTCTTCATCTTCTCTTTCCTCAGTATTAACCTTCATTATATTTGATTTTTCTTCACTAAATTTAATCCTCATCTCTTTACCCACCCTTGCACATGTCCTCAGTATAACTTCCATATCTTCTTTCTGCACACAAAAAGACATCATCCGTAAAAAAAAAAAAAAAAAGACCTAACAAAGTATATTAACGGTATCTCTATCCCTCTTCCTAGTCTTTCTATTGCTCCCTCCATTTTCAATCAAATATAACAAAAACAAAATAGGTGACATAGAGCACCTTTGCCTTAGTCCCAACCCATTTTTTAACTTTAACTGATTCTATATCCCCTAATTGATGTGTATAGTAATTATTTTAATATAATTCCTTAATAATATCCACTAAAGCTTCATCCATTCCCAAATCTGCTAAACTTACCCATAATCTATTCCTATTTATCTATCATATACCCTTTCTATATATAAAATTCATATATAACTGTCTACTCATATCCATAAGTTGTGTAACTACAAATAAACTATCTCCTATACGCCTATCTGATCTAAAACCTCCTAGCATTTCCCCCAATACATTTGTTTTTTTCCATCCATTTTGCAACTCTTCCAGCCACCATATATGAGAAAACTTTATATGAAACTGATGTTACCACTGTCGGTCTACAATTGTTTAACTTTCTATGAACCTTACCCTTTCCTTTAAATAATAATCTTACTCTTGTATTACTTCGACTACCCGGAGAAACTCTCTTCTGTGCCATCTTATTAAAACATGGTAATAGCTTTACTTTTGCCATATGCCCTAAATTCATTACCAAGTCTGCTGCCCATCCATCTAAACCTCTTGCCTTTCCATTTTTCAATTTCTTCCCTGCCTCATTCAATTCATTTTCTGTAAATCTAATATTCCCATTACTATATGCTTCCATGTTTTCTATCACTCTGTACTTCATATCTAATATCTTTTCTATATCCATTACCTATCTATTTAAAATTCTCTCTAATTCTTCTCTAGAACTACACTCTATTTCCTCATCATCTAGTAATACTATCTCTCTCCCCCCTACATTTCTCCTTTTAACATAATTCCAAAATTTTTTACTTCCATTTTTCAATAATGGTTCAGTGACCCCTCCTCTTCAATGTCTACAAAAATTCCAGAAAGCTTACTAAATAATTGCCATTAAAAGTTTATTAAAACTGGGAAACAATCTGAAGTTAATCAAGATTCATATCAAGAAGATTGTGAATTCTTTCAAAATTTATAAAAGCTATGAATATTAAATAACATTTTCATTCTGCATTATACAGCATCTTAAATTTTACAATGAAAAATATTTTCAGTTTTAATGAACAATGAAAGAAAAAAAATTTAAAATTAACTCCTTCCATAGTTGCACACAATGATCTAGTGTTTATTGAGATAATTTCAGTTATATAATAATTTTTTTTTATAAAAGAATCATAACAAATAACTGCTTTTCGTAGTATGATATATTTCAGAAAATAATTTTATCTGTATTTTCTACCTTTATTACAGAATGTGTTATGTACATGGAAAACAATTTTGTTATTTAATTGATAGAAAGAGAAAGGCTTTAACCTTTTTCCATATGTGCTTTAAACTTAAATGAAGATGTTTCAAATTGGCCTATATAAGAATTTAGGTTAAAGATAAGAGGGCTGCTCTTATCTTTATAAAGTCCTTATCTTGTGTTGAAAGTTTGCGAGATCTCTCTATAGTCAAAAACAACATTATTTGGCTATTATACAAACATTTAAGGCGCATGTGGAAAAAGACTAAAGCCATTTTCTTTCTAATTACACACTGCACGTGTGCTCGACAAATAATTAGAACATTATTTAATTTGTAATTTATTCACAATTAATGAGGTTTTACCTTTTTAATAATGTGATAAAAATCTCTAATCTTTTACAGTGAAATTTAGTTTTACCTTCTTCTCTCTAATAATCTTCAAAAGAAAGCTTTGTGTTTTTTCATTTTTATTATATTATATTTATCTTGTTTTCTTCTATTTGATGTGTTTATTTTTCCTTAATGGTAAAATCTATATTAAGTATGTTGGCAACAGTTTTTAATCACAACTAGGCTATGATTTCAAATTGTGCGAAAGAAAATAATCTTAAATTATTTCTATACACTTTGTTAAAAATACAATTCATATAATTATAAGAAGTTGATGGTGTCTCTGTATCCTCATTTCATATTATTATTTTAACTTTCAAAGATAATGAATATTTAGACAAAAATAAACATAGATAATGTGTTTCCAGTTTCCATATTGAAAAGGTCATTGATAATCATGAGCAAAGTATTGTACAAAGTTTTGTTTGAAAAATTTAGTAGTGTGTCTTTTATTTGTTAGTAGACCCAAAATAAACATTATACCTTGTTTGTGTGAAAATTTTAAGCCTTTATTTACTCATTTACGTGTTTTTTCAGTAATTTCACTTTGGGTGAACTTTCAAATCTGCCAAAGATGGATCCCAGTAGTCTGGGTCAAGAAATGAAGTTTAGAAATAAGGACAATTTAACTGAAGAATTTTCATTGCAAAAACCCAATTTGAACTCACCCCAGCTGTCGGTATCTGATCAGAGTACCCCTATGATGCATGAAGAAGCCCAAGACCAGAAATTAAATCCAGGAAAAAGAAATTCCATCAACAACTAAAAAATTAACTCATGAAATGATACCGGAGTCAAAAATCATATAATTGAATAAAAACGGAACTGCACAATCAAAAACAATCGTTACCGAAGAGAATCCAAAAAATCATGAAATTCCAGTAGAAATTGAGGGAGCTACAAGCTCCGTTGCGGAACTGCACAATCAAAAACAATCGATACCGAAGAGAACCCAAAAAATCATGAAATTCCAGTGGAAATTGAGGAAGCTACAAGCTCCGTTGTGGAATACATCATTAAAATTAGGAAATACCGATAAAAATTTTCACTAAAGATAGCGTTAAACCGGAAGTGACCGGTCTTCTTCAAAATGTGAGGGATTTGAACCAAACAAGTGCCATAATTCACAGTCCGACCTCTAAAACTACATTAGGAAGCACTGCTTGTGAGGTTAAATCCCGAAATAAGGAAACGATGATGAAAAAAGACTTGCTCAAGAAGGAATTCAGGAATAAAACCCACAAAGAGGCATCAGTAAACATTAGCGAAGCCAGGAAACACTCCAAGCAAGTAAACATAGAAACTCACCGGGCCCAGGCTTAGCATCAGAGAGAGACATGGACGGGGACACTTACAGGACTAAATCAGTTAAATGTGTGTAAAAATACTATGAAATATGTGTTTTGCGTGCCTGGATCATTGGAAAAGTAACATAAAGCATTGGAATAAAATTAGCAAACTCAAGCTTGTTAGTTAAATAAGATATTTAATTAATGACTTTAAAATATTAATAATGATTTAATCATCTCCGCTATTCCCCTGAATTAATGAAAAACTAATTAGACAATAAAAACAGATTAAATGATATATTTTTGCGGTCTAAGTCCTTTCTTCCCAATTTTAATAAAATTGCCAACTCAAATCTCCTCAATAAAGTACAATAATAAAAATCTTTCGCAAAGCATTTTCTAATTGCTCTGCGCTAAAAACAGTTTAAAACTTTACGACGTATATAGCTAAATCAGATATACGTAATAAGCTAATGGCGGACAAAAGAGGCGTTATCGAGGAGATCAAGTTGGCAAACAAAGGAAACTTACTCGTAGTTATTTTACAACACATAATTGGAATTAGGAAGATATTTTAAATGAAAAATTAACTTTTAAACTTAACCGCAATGGAATACAAAATATTTATACATGTAAGTAATGAAGAATAGCGAAGAAAAAAGGGTTAAATATATAGATAGATGATCACGCAATATATATATATATATATCTAAGACTAGTCTAATAAAAATGGTTACATTACAAATATCATTAAATAAAACAATTCAAAATATAATACAATTAAGCAATTAAGAAAGGTATGAACAAAAAGGGTAGCATAATAAATCGTTCATGAGGAGAGATATTATTACCGTCCTGGTTCCTTGGTCATGTTCCCTCGACGAGCGTAGCTTGATCCGTCCATCGATAGGTATTTGCCCGGACAAGGAAAGTGGAAATATGTAGCATGCTTTTACAAAAAGTCCTACAGACACGGCACAGAGTTCAGATTACTATTAGGTGGATACTACGGCATTTTTATGGTATTTAGGGCCTCGACGGCAGGCAAAGCTTCGCCTAACTGCCTAGCATGGTAGAATTCATCAAATTCATATGATTTTTAGCTTGTAGCATGTTCAAACCTCTCCGTGATTTCGAAGACGACAGTTGAATAACTTTTTTGAGCAAAATGGAAACGAGAAGCAAAATCTGGGAGGTTCAAAGCACAGGAAAAATCTGAATGAATTCTCTAGAGAGAAATCTCAGCAAGCAAAATCTGACAAAAGCAAGCACAAGAAAAAGCAAACTCTGAATGCAATCTCCAAAAGAAAAATCTGAATGCCATCTCCAAAAGGAAAATCTGAATGCCAAGTCCTTTGTTCTCTCTCCTATTTATACGTTTTTTGTAAGCTACCTTCTATTGTTTGTATGATCTTAGATCTTGATAAGCCCCCCACGCTCCTTTATTTCATGGTAACATTTTCTAAAAATAACTTTTACTTTTTTATTCTAAATTTCTTTCTTAAAGTTTGAATTTTTATTAATTAAAAAAAGAAAGAGAAGGCCATCTTTAATTTGCCTTGAATGGGCTAACTAATTACAAACATACATTCTTTTAGAAAATGTTGGCAGGCTTACCTCAAAATAAATCATATGCCATATTTTAACAAGATTTTAAAAAGAAAAATATATTATTATTTCTTTTAATAAAATAAGCATTTTAGTTCAGCAGAATTTTGCATTAACTCATATATATTGTAACGGTCAGAAAACGTGTGACTCGTAAACATAGTGCAGAATTCGACCACCATACAGAAAAGCAGCACCATCGAGTAGCGAAGCCACCCGTGGTACTGAGTTCGAACATAGTTTATCGGTTCCACAATACAATCCACGAAGCAACGCATCTGATGCGACATTAGTAAATATTTCCTTAGGCACGGTGGTCAGGGATATGCAAGAGACTCATGATTTTATTCTCGAGTTAGCCAATAATCAAACTAATATTAATTAAACATTCATATTTACATAATCGAGGAAATATTATATAGAATGGGTATCGAATAAATGAAACGTAACTGCAGACATATAGTTTGAAATTATTTATTAATACATTTTAATAAAACATTGACTAATAATATTTTAGGGATTGAAAGCTTCAGTAGCGGAATTTGCGACATGATTATATTTTAAAGAGTACATTTATTTATTTAGACGTTATTTTATATTGAGGATTTCAGTAGCGGTATTTCCGATACTGTAATGTTTACAAAAGGAATACATTTATTTGAAAGCGTAATCTAGCTACCTAAAATTCTCGAGTGAGTATTTCTAATGCATGCCTTGGGGAATTTATACCTTTGCAATGCAAGAGTCTAAAGTAAGATTTAAGAGTAGCGGCGGACATATATTTATTTAATTAAACTATTTATTTTATGACTAAGGGCAAACATTTATTTGAGAGTGAATTACGAAGATAATGCAGAGGCGGAGTGATATATAGAATAATAGAATTGAGCAAAGGAACACGTGGTACGCTTTAGAAAGCGATATGGAATGGCAGTATATCGAAACTGCAATGCCACGAATGGGTTTATAAGAATGTCAGGTTGGTCTCGGCCTCGACCCGACGAAGTAAGGTGTCACATAAGCATAACCAGGGACAAGCGGTCTGTGTCGCAGTTTTGCCGGCTGGCTGCATGACATTGTCAAGTCCTACGGGAGCACCCATTATGCCCGCTTGTGTAGGACGACTGGGGTTAATTTCAACCCTGAAGAATCCGGAAATTTCACGGCGGAATGGGTCATCACGTCTCTAAAACGTAGCGCATGTATACTGTATAAACGATTATGATAAGATTTAAGTAGATTTCTGACTTGGCCCTACATTACCAACATTTACTCAAGAACTCTGGCGACTCTCAAAGAAATGGGATTTTCTAGAATTTATTCATGATGATTTAGTAAATATAAAACATATATATAAATTGGGAATTATTATAACTAATACGTCAGCCATTTGCGAAGTTGTAGACCCCTGCATTACAATAAATGAAGCATTGAATGCGTGTCGATTTATATGAAAGTTGAGTTATTAAAGAAAGTAAATATTAATGAAAATTTGACACGCATTCATTGTTTTAAGCGATCATAGATTTACTTTGAAAATTGAAATAATTATGAGCATGCAATAATTAGATAATAAATATAGATAAAATGTAGATTTTAAAATACGCACCCAAGATAGAGGTAAGCTAGATTAGTAAAGAAATTTACACATTAAATTAATTATTCAATTTTAGTTATACAAATGGTAGTTTTTACATTTTATAAGTTAGATAAGTATTATGAAGAAGAGCTATAGCATATTATTAAAGTACTCTAGAGTTTGCACAGAGACAGGTACCTGTTTTATAAGAAGTTTTCTTATTCCATGAGTTTATCAGCAAAAGGTTCACGAGTGGCAAGTCTTTCTTGTATTTAGATATTTCTTTAATCTCATGGCAGCAGCAGCTTTCTCATTCATTTCAGGCAGCAGATCTTCATGGTGAATTTATGACGGGCAATGGAAAGTTCAGCATCTGGCCATCTCCCGATGGAGAATAATCTAGGTGCTTTACTCGGTCATACCTTGGCAGGAACAAATTATTTTATTATTTTGGAGACTCTCAGTGATCGAGAGCAAAGCTAAAGTTTAAGTGAATGTCTCCAGCAAGTCTAAGATGGCCTCTTTTTTTATCTTGATCTTTCACATTTTTGTTAAGATATTTTTAGGTTCTACTTAATCTGCCCTGAGGATAATCAATGCATTTAGTTGGTTTTTAATTAAAGAAAGCTGCCATTCTATTGTTTACATTTTACATTTACTAATTAATTTTGGGGAATTTTTCTTTAATTAATTTATTATCTATCACTGACCGATGCTTTTAAATTTCAAAAACAAAAAGGGAACATAAGATTATTTTAACTTTTAATTAAATATTACATCAGATATTTTTAGAATTATTATTAAATGAAATTTAAACAAAGCAATAAATACGAACTTTATAATCCAAAATAAATGATTAAAATTATACAAAATTATATAACTAAAAGAAATCTAAATTATATTATTTTATCCCTATTTATTGCGTTTAATTTGAGATCGAAATGTGTGCGTGTTTATGCTGAATTCTACATATATTTATACATTTTTAATATTGTTACACACACAACTCGATATCAAAAAGTTTAAATTTGGGCGGGATAGACCGGTCAGTGAGAGACGACAGAAAAAGGTGAAACTTAAGATTCGAATACGAATCTTACTGTTTCAATATATATATGCTTGACGTATATATATGTTTGACTAATAGGTTTTACAAGTAATTTTTATTAACAGAAATCAAATCTTAGAATGGAATTTATTTAAAAAGAAATATTTACTGCACATACAAATTTAATGAACGTAATTAATTTTAGCTGTAATGCAAAACCCTACTGATATTGGGCTATAAACTTAATTCAGGCCTACAATACTAATTAAGTTTATAGGAGGCTGTGAAGCATGGATCGTACTTCAGATCCATTTGCTTCAATATGGAAATAAATCCCTTTTCAGATTCAATCATTGAAGGACATCCATCAATGCACATGGAAACCAATTTTTTTATTTCAATATTATTATTCTTCAGACAAGTACAAATACTATTGAGAAAATCACTATTTCTGGTTTGATTCTTCATAGAAAGAAATTTTAAAAATTCTTCATAAATTAAATTCTGTTTCTTACGGTATCTAACGAAAATAGCACATTATATGTCAGTACTAGAATCAACCACCAAACTAAAATATTTGCAGTTTTTCAAATCTTCTATTATAATATCAAAAATATATTTTGCAATATCTTCAATATGTCTAATGCAGGTAGAATCTGACTTTCTTAATTTGTAATAATATTTGACTTTTATTATTAAATTTATCAAATAATATATTCGAAGCATTTATGAACCATTCTTTCACAACTTCAGCATCCGTAAACGGTTTCATATTTTTGCCAAGTATATAACAAATTTCATATGCTCATGCCACTGCTGCTTCTTGTGAGACTGCCACTGACATAACATTTTGTTGTTGTTTTAATGATTTCTTGAAGAAAGCTAATTTTTCACTTCAAAAGTGTCATTAAACAATTTGTTTCGTGGAATAATGCTGATCAATGTTATATTTTTTTAATGTGACACCTTCTCGACAAATCAAACACATTGCAGAACTTTTATTATTTAATACAACACAATATTCCTCTTCCCAATTGTCTTGAAAAATTCTATTTTCATCTGATAATTTTCATTTGTTGCTTGAAAACATCATTATGGTGTTTAAATTATAGTTTGATATAAAATAACATCTGTGTTTATAGTAATTCACATATAAAACTGTCATGTCTCATCTTGCCTTCAAAAACATGGACTATTGGCAGATTGAATTAAAGTTTCAAACTTCTGATTGGTCAATAATAGAATCTGCAATAAATATATTTATCTTTTTAAAATTATATTTGTTTTAGTTTAGTATCTAAAATACAAATTCATAATTTGTCAGATTACAAAAAAGTTTTTAAAAAATAAATTTCTATTTATAATTGACGATAATAATCTAACGTGATCAATTAAAATAAACACTTACCATCCAATTATAAAATCTACCCATAATTCATTGAATTCCTTATCAGTATGTTTTTAGTGTAAAAGTAAATATTTTTGACTAAAATCTGAAAAACAAACAAGTGAGTAAAAAAAAAGTTTAGCAAATGATGTTTTCATTTCCGATTTCAAAACGTCGAAATGTAACTGTCAAAGTCATGGATTGGCATTCCCTTGCGGAGAAAAGAAGCAAGAACCAATCAGAAGCTTGAAAAGACAGATTTACATCATTGTTACACCATTAAATTGAACTATTGATTTTTTACTTGGAAAAAAAATATTGAATGTGCTAAAATCAGCAAAATAATGCAAAAGATAATTTATTGAGAGCGAGAACAAGTTGTATTTAAAGATACTCAGGCACTTCTGGTGTAGACTTGGCAGGTTTTTCAGATTTGTGAAATTAAAAAAAACTGATAGATAACAGTATTAATATGTCATAAAATAAATCAAATCACACATGATTATTCATTAATTAAGGGTGGTGTTGCATCTGTTAACCATCAGTCTATTGCTGGACTGCACATAAAAGCTTGATAGGCAGCAGGTTGAGTATGGCTGATTTAAACAATAAAAGTAATATATAAATTACTTTTTTGTTCCCACTACTTTTCTTGCATTTGCCTGGCAACAAAAACCATATCTATAATTCTTCATGAAAAATAATTTAATAGTTTTATTGCTTTGGAATTTTTAAGATTTGAGTGATAGAAAAAACTAGAGCTGACAATAACTAAGGATCTTCCATTCCAGAATTTAATACTCCACCACTGCATTAAACCCATATACATATATCATTTTTCAGTATTCATCAATTCCTTTCTTTGGTTCAGAATAGTCATAGAAATATATGTTAACGAAATATGCAACTATTATTTTTAGAATAATAGTATAAACAGTCAATCATATTTTCTTCCCCTTTCTTTTACTATATATTTTTTTACTTTTTATTTTAGAAAGGACTTAACTACAAATTTAAAAAAAAAGAGGTTTTAGTTTTATTTTCAACTTTATATTAAAAATCTTAATATTTTTAAAGATAATTATAGTTGCAAAATTTCTCATTAACAAATAAATGGCTTTTTTTAATTTTTTATAATTCAATAAATATTATGTTAAAATCTGATGGCTATATGAACTTAATTTGATTTTTTAAAAATATATATTGTACTGAAGTTGCACACACACACATATATATATACACACTTTGCAAATAATAAATGTGGAATGTTTTGAATAATATCTAGATTGAATTTAAAGATAATGGTTAAATTATATTTTATGTACATTGTATTTCAGAAAAAAATCATTATTTTTATTCATAATATTAATTTTCTCTGGTCCCTTGAAAAATGATAATTTGAGAATTCATTATATCAAGGAAAGAATTTAACATTTTTATATATTGTCAATCTCTTTCAAAATAGAAATATAATGATATTGTTGTGTTTTTTTTTTGTCCAGATTTCTTGAATTTTTTTTTCTTGATTTGGGAGATTTTAGAATTTGATGAGCTCCAAGTGAACATTATTAAATGTATCAGTAAAAACTTTTTACTAGTAAAAGTTAATATAGTACTGCAATAAAAAATAGTTTCTGAAATAATTGCTATGTATTACTAATCTTAAATGTGAAAAAGTACACACACACAAAGAAAAGGGGTTAAACTTAGAATTATCTAGTGCAATCTTAAAAAAAAAAAATTAAAGCAATTAACTATTTTAAAAATAGAATCATTTCCCTAAGTTTTTTTTTTTTAAAAAAAGGTGAAAATAATTTAAATCAAATTATTTTACATATATATTATAAATTTTTTGTCAAAATTGATAAAATATATTTAATTAAAATTGGTTGATATTTCACTAAAGTTACTTATTTTAACTTTTGATTAATGATTTACTTGTCAAATAAATTAATGAATCTACTTAAAGCTTGAATGATTTGTTTAAAATTTTAAAAAAAATAGGTACACACTAATTAAACAGGACTATCTATTTTTTAGATTTAAAATGTAAGAAAAATATTTTCTTTTTTTTTTTTTCCAAATAAATACTTCAAACAACATTAAATTATTTATAAAATATATTTTTCTTCAATTAATTATCTTTTAAACAATATTCTTTAAATTAACTTTTAATTTTGATTTTAAAAATATATCAATGTATAGTGAGATTGTCAAATCCAGTCTCAAATTTTGACTATTTACTTAGCAAAAAAAAATTAGAAAATGTAAAAAATAAAATTTTAATTTTTTAATTTGCATTGCAACCATTGTGCTGCAAAACATCAAATTTATAGCAAATGATTGCCTCTTATCTGAATATAAAACATGAACTTAATGAATAATTGACTATCACTAAGTTATTGCATCTGTTATATTTTATCAAGATCAATTTTATTGAAAAAAAAATAAGGATAAATTTGTTTTTTTCTTATTAATATGTTATATTAATTTTTAACAATAATAGCTTGAAATCTAGCTATTGTACTTCAAAATTTAATTGTTTTTGTTAGTTATAAATATTATTTGTATATTGTACAGTATTTATTTTTTTATTAATTAATTATTCTATTTATATCTTTATTTGTATATATAGTGGAGGTGAGAACTAATATATATTTTGTTCCAAGACGCCTCATGTTCAACCTATATAGTGCATATTAACTCATCTTTTGTTGATAAACATTGATTTGAATATATATTGTTTATTAAATTCTAAGTGCTTAGTACTTTTTAAAACACACACACACACACATATATCTAACAAATGTTTTTTTTTTTTTTATATGTACATATAAACAAAATTGTAAATAATATAATTATTAATAAAAAATTAGAGACACATCTACATATATTTTATTAAATATGTGTTCACTTATGAATTTACTGAAGCAATAAGAATAAGAAAAAAATTTTTTTATAATAAAGTAAACAGGACTAGGCTTTTTTTTTTTTTTTAAATATTTTTTTCTCCTATTAGAAACATAATAGACTAATTAAACAAAAAACTATGATTTTTATTTTTTACCTTTTAAGACAGTATTATTTTTAAGTATGTTTTAAAATTTTGAAAACTTTTAACATTAATCCTACAAAATAACTTATTATGCTAGATAACAAAACACAAAATATAGTCAAGAGTTGTTAGCCAGAAGATCATCACAGCTGCCTTGCAAGCAAATAGTTGGTTGCAGACGGTTGTGGGTTCGCCTCCCAGCCGATGCTATGACATATGAAAAAAAATAAAAAAATAAATAAAATATATGTGCTTTCAACATGAACTAAGAAATTTTATTAATTTATATAATCATGTATAATACTCAAAGAAAAAAAAATGTCTGTTAGAATATAAAATTTACAAATTTTAATGTTTTTTTTTTTATTATTTACATTTTTGTTTATCTGTTTATATCTTGCTTTGGATAACATATAAATGAGATCACATAGTTAAATACAGCATATTTGTGATTCTACTGTATAATTTTTAAAATATTTGTATCATTAGTAAATGAACACATTTATATTAGAGTTGTACGGATAAGAAAAATGGCTGATTACTGATTAATCAGCTGATTATTAAATACAGTTAAATGCCTAGTCGCCATTTTTTGGAGGACTCTCTCAAACCAGCAACACAACACCATTCATTACATTGTGGCAGCCTAAAAAAACTAAACAGTCATTAGACAGGTTATTGATGCAGTGAGAATGGAATGCAAACATTTTTATATATATGAAAAAGCATTTATAAAATTAAGGTTATTTTAATTTATTTTTTCCATTTCTATATGCATAAATAAATCTTAAAAAAATATATATTCTGAGCACCAAAATGAATTAATTCTATATTCATTTAATTCAATGGGGAAAATTGGTTTGAGATGTGAGCTGTTAAGGTTATCAGATTTTTACCAGAATACAAAAAAAAAAAAATCAGGATGCTTCATAAATTTTCTAAATATGTTTAGTAGAAAATAAAATCATGAAAAATCAGGACATCTGGCAACCATACTTGTATTATTAAATATGTACTTAATAATCTTAAAACATCCTTAACTATGAGATCTACAGATGAATTATTAAAACATTGTATAGTTGTCATACTCATATTTATTTTGTTGTAATAATAATTGATTGGAAGATCTATTAGCTGCAGTTTTTGGTTTTCTTTGTAAAGCGTATGCATTGTTTATAAAACATATTTTATTTAAAACTTTTATATTTTAAAACACTTTATCAAGAATCAATAATCATTTATCACTTCAAAAGGAGCAAATATACTTATGATATAATCTTTTTTCTACCAATAGTAATATAACAATAGTTAAATATTATATATGAAATTCTATAACAATAAAATTACTTTTAATATCAAGTTATTTTCTTTTTCAGATTAATTTTATTATTTTTTAAAACGTTTTCCAAATCCCAATCTGTCATGACTTCCATTATTGTATGGAAATGTTTTAAGATAGACAAAAATGAGAGTTTTCAAAGTGCAATAAAGGTAATAATTTAATATATAGAAGTCAAAAAAATGCTAAAACTTTTACAACCACAAACACAATAAATCATCTCAAAAAAATATCATCATAAAGACTTTTTAAAAGAAACAGGAAAGATGAAAAGAGAAACTAAAGAAGATGGATGTTCATCTGTAATAACAGAACATATTATAATACTCAAGTATTAGAGAAAAAAAAATTGTGGGATATAAATGATCATCCAAAGATGTTCATTATTTGATTGGAGAAATGAGAGCTATAGATATACAAGCATACTCTGTTGTGTCTGATTTAGGATTTCAAAAATTACTACAAAAAAATTGCTCCTAATTATAATATTTCCAGCAGAAAATATTTTTCTGATATCATTCCCGAAACATTTAAAAAATTTCAGCCAAAAATTCAGAAATGTATTGATGATGCAAAATATATTCCTCTAACCATTGATATTTGGACAGGAACTACAAACAATTCTTTTTTTTTTAAAGTGTAACAGGCCACTGGTTGAATGATCAGTTTCAGCAAGAAAGAGATGTTTTGAGAATTGTTTCCTTTGAAGGTTCCCACACAACTACACAAATTAGTGAACAGATAAATAATGTTCTTAAACAGTATAACTTGATAAGTAATAAATTATTCTTAGTACTGATTCTGGAGAAAATATGGTGGCTGGAATCAGGAATTGCAACTTAAGAGGCATTATCATGCTTTATATGTACACTGCAACTGATAGTTAATGAATGCAATCACAACTAATAGAAATATGGTCACACATTTTAATCATTCTGCTTTAGCTTTAAGCAAATTGGAAGATTTGCAAGACAAGTTAGGTTTACAGAAACACAAATTTTAATTCAAGATGTTCCTACTCACTGGAATTCTACATACTACATGTTGGAAAGAAATTTGGAACAGCAATAAAATTACTATGTTGAGCCCTCATCAGTGATTTCTCATTGATAAAATTATTCTAAGTTTAAAACCATTTGAAGAAATTACTCTACAAGCCAGCAAATGATAAACCACATCATCTTTATATCTTTAATAATTCCCATAATAGACTATATTTATTCTTGTCAAAATCAAGAGCAATAGTTTCTTTAGTGAAATTTATACAAGTTTCAATGAAAAGAGTTTCAGCATATATAGAAAACAAGTATTTATGCTTATCATATTTAACACAGGCAAAACTCACTATATGTATTGCCACTCACTGCAATCTAGAGTAATCAATGGATGCCAGAAGGCTTATGCATAAAATCCCCATCTAGTGCCTACTCATCCAATAGCCCCAGAATAGTTTCTGGCTTGTGGTCTTTGGCAGTGAGGAGCCTTGGATCTGAAACTCCTCACTGATGAAGGCCACACACCAGAATCTAGAGACAATGGATGAGTAGGCACTAGATGAGGATTTTATGCACAAGCCTTCTGGCATCCATTGATTACTCTAGCTTGCAGTGAGTGGCAATACGTATATAGTACAGTTATAAACAAGCATAAGAAATGGTGATCATGTGATGTTTATTGGCTTATCATATTTATTAGATCCAAGATTCAAAATGAAATTTCAATAAGAGGCTATAGAGGAAATAAAAAGATGGATATTTGATAGCTTAGAAGATGGTGACAATTCAAAATCTCAAGAATTAAATGTTCAAGCTTCTACTTCTGAGGATGATCAAGAAAGAGGAGAATCTCTTAAATTTTTCCAATTTTTTTGAGGAATTATCTTCTGGTAAACAAAAGAATGAAAAAGAGCATCTTTTCTAAATGAAAGAAAAAAAGAAACGAACGAACAAACGTTTCGATCAAGAATTAAAAACTATTTAAATTTGCCCCTTATACCAAGACATAGTGATCCATTTTTGTGGTCGAGAAGTTCAAAAGAACTTTTTTCTAATTTTAGCAAACTATCTATGAAATATCTAAGTGCTCCGGCATCTTCTATTGAAAGAATTTTAAGCACTGGATGTAACATTTATTAATCAACAAAGAATAGGCCATTGAAAATGGGGAAATTCTCATGTTTTTTTATTACAGTTCAAAGGCTTTAAATTTTGAAGATTAAATTTTTAATTTTTTAATGTGTTAAAATAAAAGAAATAATTTTTAATGGGTTAAAAAAGAAATAACTCTTTAAAAGGATAAACTAAAAGGAATATTTTTAATAGGTTAAAATATGTAAAAGTAATAAATTTTTTTTTTTTTTTGTTAATTTTCATGTAAGTAATAAATATATAACAGAAATCTTTGATTCTTGATTACTAACCCTATACCCAACAACATTAAAATACAAAAATTGCTGATTATCAAAGCTGATTAATCAGGGAATATGACCGATTACTTGCTGATTAATCGATGAAACCTAAATGTATATATGCCTTTTAAAAACTATGGAGTATTGTATTCTATTTCATTATCTATAATTTTTGATGCTCTCTTAATGTGTCCATGTAATTTTAAAATTATAACATATTATAAGTGCATATAAGTAGTGTTTTTACTGTTTATTTAGTATCCATTATCTGGAAAACCACATCCATTAAGAGCCTTGTTAAATGTTATGTATATGGCAGACCTAATATACAAAATTTTTTTATCCTCTAATTTATTTTTACTATTGTTATTAAGTGTTCACTATGTATCTAGAAAATATAGAAATCTAAAAAGATAGACAACTATGACTTACCAAATTAATAATAATCAAAATGTATTCATATTTATTAAACTGACCAAAAAATTGAACTTTTTCCCTATCTCTACATTTAACTTTAATATTACATTTCTTTCTTGATTTATAAATTACGAGAGGAGACTCAAAAATACTCGGAATCTTTCTCGGAAAGTGCATCTGTTGTCATACATACCTCTGCTGCTATATACCTCTTGCAGAGAGCCTTGTGTATCAATCTGCCAAATGACATTACCATGTAAAATCGTGGCATTATGTAGAAAGTTTTTTTATAAAGTGTGTTTAGTGTATTTGTCAATTTTTTGTAATGGCTGAAAAGTTGGAATAATGTGAAATTCTGTTTTCTTTTAGGAAAGATGACAGAACATACATTTGCAATGTTTGAAACAGATTACAAGAAAGCTGTTCTGGGAAAAACACAAGTTTATGAATGGTTTAATAAAATTGTAAAATCCACTACATCCCAAAAAAGCGTGGTAAGTGAAGTCCAACGTCAAGACAATGCCAATATATATATATTTCATGCAAATGGCATTTTTCTCTCAAAATTAATTCATGACTGTCAGACATTTTATCTACAAATTCTAAAACATTTGTGTAATGCGGTAAAATATAAATATCCCATTTTGTAGCAAACTGAGGCATGCAATTTTCAGCACAATAGAGCTTTGGATACAATCTTGAGTGTGAAACAATTTTAAGTTAAATTCTGCATAACTTAGCTTATCTATTACTCATATTCACTCCATATCTAACTATGTGACTTCTTTTTATTCTCTCAAATGAAAAAAAAACCTCTCTCTCATTTTTTTTGTGGACTTGAAAGTGATGAAGGAAAATATGATGCAGGAATAATGTAGAATGTTTTCTAAAAAATAAACTTACTGATGAAGACTTCACAAGAGTTTCTCAAGCAGTAAAAAAATCATTCTATATTATGTAATATCAATAATTATGCGCTTATAACGCTCGTTGAAGAAGTTATATATATTATTAAATTTATTTAAAGCTTGGCGCTTTCAAAGCTCTAAGGCTTCATAATCATAGCTGTGTGCGGCTGATAGTGATGAGGGGGAGTATTCTAATTTATGTTAATTAGCTGTTATGGTATCTTATTTAAAATATTGTTTGAACTAGTTTGTCGATCTTTTTGAAATGGCAAAACAGGTGTCTTTTCTATTGATAGATTGGGTGTCATTATTTATGAAATATGCCTCCTTTATTTTGCGCCTACGGTCGTTACTCTCTTTGCACACTATTCTGGGGTTGGTGGGTTCAAATCTGTGTCCAGTAGCTTTTTCATGTTCCATGAATGCTGATGTAGACTCCTTGTTGTTCAGTGCCCTTTTATACATATATATGTGCTGGGATGCTCTGTTTGTAATGGTAGTTTTTGTTTCCCCATAATATGAGGCTCTGTATTCGGCCTGAGGGCATTGTATCTGGTACACCATTTGAAATGTTAGTTTGGGATCAAGTTTATCTTTTGAATTGTTTATTAGTCTACTGGTGTTGGCTGAAGTGCGGAAACCAATAATAAATTATGTAGAAAAATAAAAGAATGCCAAAAGAAGAAATTCATGGGCATATCAAAAATCATAATGTACCCAGCAGTGTACCAGCTTCAACTGTTAAAAATCTCAGTTCTAAACATCTAACAGATACTGAAATTTGTTCTTGAAAGAGGATTAAACTTTGCCATAACACCATTTAACATCCCTTTATTAAATATAATGGCAGCCACTGAGAAAGTCACTCAAAAATTGCCTTTAGAAACAGAATTATGCTGGAGAATAAAAAGAACACTACACAAGTAACAAAAATTGAAGTCAAACATATCCCAAGGTGAGAGGAAAACAATTAAATCACTCAAAATAGATAAACCTATAATTATTCTCCCTGCTGACAAAGGTAATGCAACAGTTGTAATGGATACAACTGATTATGACAACAAAATACACTAACTCATCACAGTAGCTTAATACAGAAAAGTGGCAAAAAAATCCAATACCGAGTAAAGAAACAAGGTTATAAGCATTACTCAGAAAGCATCGCAGGTACTGCAGTCATTCGGAAAAAAGTAAAATAACATATTTCAGCAAAATTCCTCATCTTTATGGTCTACCTAAAATCCATAAGAATCATGTTTCATTAAGACCTATTGTTAAGTCTCTTAGTCCTTTGGCATACAAGACTCAGTCCCTTGTCAGGGATTCTAGACACCGTGTAGAATTAATCAAAAATATAAAAATTGAAAGAACGGACTTACTAATAAGCTTTGATGTGGAAAGTTTATTCACAAATATACCATGTGAAGAAGCATTGTCTATTGTAAGGAAAAGATTAAATGGTGATAATGGTTTACAAACCAGAACTCTTCCCATTACTAGTATAATTGAAATACTAATATTCTGCATAAAAACAATGTACTTTCGATATAATACAGAATTCTTCCAATAACATCAAGGAATGGCTATGGGCTCACCATATCATCCCTGATTAGCAATATTTACATGGAAGAACTTGAAACCAGAGCCATAAAAACTATTCCATATCCACCTCAAGTTTGGCTTCGCTATGTGGATGATAATTTGTTATATGGCCACAGAGTGAAGCACTATTATAAACTTTCTGAAAACATATCCCCTTCGATTAAACTCACAATAGAATCAGAACAAAAACAAAAATTCATATTCTTAGATGTTCTTGTGACAAGACTCCCTCTTGGTAAAATCAAAACTAGTTTACTGAAAATCTACACATACAGGAAAATACTTAGCCTATACATCCAATCACACCAAAAACACAAAACATGGAGTTATACTATTGCTATGGAACAGAGCAAAAGAAGTTTGTTCAGAAATCAGCAATTTGGAAAAAGAATATCTATATAGAACAAACTCTTATGAAAAATGGTTATCCATCAGCTATTATTAAGAAAACCTTAAATAGACAACAAAAAGAACCATCAAAAGCAAAAAACAATTATTGGTTCTGTAGTATACCCATACATACCAAAAATAGCAGACAAATTAAGGAAAATCTGCAATCAGTGTAACATCAGAACCACCTTTCAGAACCATACCACACTATGAGAAATTCTAACATCTACAAAGCTTAAAATTGAAATGCTGAAAAGAAAAAAACTGCATCTATCAAATACCATGAGAATGTGGAAGAACATACATTAGTGAGACCAGTCATCTCATTGAAAAGAGCTTGCAAGTACACAAACTGATGATTAGAAAAGAGAAAACGTGTTTATGGGAGCAGACCATGTATGTACCAATGAACATATGTGCAATTGGGAAAACACAAAAATCATAGAGAAAAAAGCTACAAGAAGAAAATTTAAAGAAGCTGCTCACACGATAACAACAAATAATCCCTTAAGTCAAACCAGTGTGACTGTACATAATGTATGAAAACCACTAATCAACTTTGCTCTTAAAAAGAAAAACCGAAGAAATCAGGAGGAACCTCATAGATAGGGATATGAAATTTCTACTGACTGTTGCCTTTGGCAGGATGGCTCAGTTGATTAAGTGTTACCTTAAAATTCAATACTCAAGAACCTAAGGATCCAGGTTTGATTACTATGCTAGTACTATCACTGATTATGCCAGCAACACCTGATGAAGAGGGGAGAATATCTCTCGAAACGTTGTGCATATACTAACCTGTTTGATATGCTATTACTAAAGGTTGAATATATTTGGAATATTTAAATGAAATTAAATTTTTCTGAAGACATTCAATACTCATATTAGATGATGAAAATAATCCAAACAATAAATACAATTAAAAGGCTTTACTTTGTAATTTCTGGACTACTTCAAAAAGTAAAAAACACTTTTACACTGTTATATTGTATTAAATGGACAACATGTTGCAGGAGATTAAATTTAAAACACTTAAAAATAAATAAACAATTTTTTATAAAATTCCAATTATTTTAGGATACTCCCTCATATAAACTTAAAATTTAATTTCAATTCTGCCTCCAAATTATCTGAAACTAGATCAGTTCAAGCCATTCATGACCCACATTTTTATCATAATTTATGATATACAATCTTCTCTTCCCAGATCTAAGCATTCCAATAATCTTATCATAATGTTCCTTAGTATGAATACTTTAAAATTACTAATATCTGGAAATAGCTTTCAATCTCACCCCCTTAAAACTATTATTAATCATACTTGCTCGAGAACCCAAAATAATATTCCATTACATTTACTTTACCACTAAAACAACAAATTATTTTTATTTCTCATTTTTTATTTCACAATCCACTCACTTTGTTTTGCAGAAACCTACAATATCTAAACATTCATCATTAATTTCTAATATTTTTTTAAATTTATTCTTGATTGTAATACTCCAAGTACCAATTACGATGAAAGATCCTAGACCGTGAATTGTATTGATATGCTCAATCATGGACTAAAACTTCTTCCAGAGTAGTATTCCACTTGCTTTTTCCAATATAAGTAACTATGTCAAATCAAATTTTAGTTCAGATATGAATGAAAATTTTGTTCATATTGTGCAGATCTGAAATTTTATAGGATTTTTAACATAAATTTGTTTTATTTTGTTAGAAATCAACATTTCTGTATCCTGTATGATTTAATGAAGTAAGTGTGACAAATTTTAATATTAAAAGTTTCTGAACTGAAACTCAAATTAACACTTAAATAAGCATCATCTTAAAAAACTAAAAATTCAATTGTTTAACAATTCTGCTGCATATTATATTCATGGGCTCACATATAATTAGTATGGTCGACAAACAAAGTGTCACAGTTAGGTATAATTTTTTTTATCCACTCATTAGACTTTTTTATCTTATATCAAAATCTATATTAAATTTTATTATTACCATTCTAATAATTGTTAATAAAGAGGATCTAAATTTTTCCTTACCTTTATTCTTGTTTTTCTATTTCTATTTTATTTATTGAATGTATCATTATATATATATATTTCACAATGATGGCATTACAAAACCATTATATATATATATTGTACCCTCACTTCCAGGAAATATATAATTATAATCACTTGATCTAGCTCAGATAAATAACTATGTTCATTTAAAATGTATCTAAATTAACAATAACTATATTTTGAAGAATATCAATGATTAAATTAACTTAATTAATAAATAATAATATAGTTCTGGTTTATAAAATGAAATAAATCAATATCTAATCAAATCATTAAGATAATCTCCCACTGGATATCACCCTAATGGCATAAGAATACTATCCTTATTCCTATTACTTAAATACTACATTTATAGTACCCTTACGTCTTTAATCAAAACTAATTAAGTAAATTACCTTTAACAAATTAATTTAAATATCTTTCTCAAAACCAATTTAACTCAAATTATCTCAGATTCTCTTAAAATAATGATAAATTAATTATAACTTTTGTAATCAAGTATGATAAGGGATTTACTATCATTCCTAACTACAATTTAATAATACTAATAATAACAAATAGTTAATACTAATCTTTAATCTATATCTCCTATCTTTCTATTTATAATGTTATTCTTGTATATCTTATAATAAAAACGTAATATAATTTTCTATTATCCATATGGCATCTTAAATAAATATATTTAGTATGATATTACAATCTGAGAATATGTGGCAATCATTACTAAGATAATTTAATGTAAATCTTTGGTAATTATTCCATGACCATCATAATAATACCATAAGTAAAACTTCTTAAATAAAATATATCAATAAAATATAACTCCTAAATAAAATTTTATTTACGATGTGCAAATATTATGTCTTCATTATAATTATCTGTGATTATGTAATTGTGATGTGAAGAAATTGAGTCAACACCAAGACTTATAAAACACATTTAACAATTTTATTAACAAACTTAACAATAAAATTATTTACATTATTTACATTTTGATAGAATTCTATTTATTCATATTCAGGTACTTTTTCAAGACAAATCAAATGACTTAAAATATAAGATACAGAACATTTTTTAAATAAAATATTTCTCATTTTTTAAAGTATCATTATATAACTTTTTTATTGCAGTTATTCAATATTATTAATTTATAGGTTTTTTTTAAAAAAAAAAAACATATAAGTAATATTTTTACTATGAACTTATCCTTGTTATTTAGTTTTTAAAAATTATTTATTATTCTGTATAGTCATTTTTCAATATTTATGGGAACAACCTTAATTCATAGCATACCATCAAACTAAGCTACTTACTAATTATTACTTTAAACTTTAAATATCATGTATGTATTAGTGTGTTGTTATAAAATTATTTTTGTAAAACTTATGACTACTTTCATTCGTTCAACACGATTCAATCTATTACCTTTAATCATAAAAAAAAAAAATGCATTATAAGTATGTCTTTTTAAAAAAAAAATTCTTAATAATTAAGTAATATCATTATAAATTCTTTTAAATTGTCAACTATTTATTTTCTAAAAAAATAAATAAATATCATTTTTAACTATAAAAGTTTTATGATTCTTTCACTGATGAAATTATGTTCTTATAATTTTTTTTTTTTTTTTACACTTATTTTACTCTAAGCAACATAACTTATCTTATGCAATTTAACAATTCTCTATTTCCAAACTTATTTATTATTTCCAATTTTAAAACAACCATCTTTTACAATGTAATCCAATAGATTTCAATAACACATAAACTAGTAGGCATATGGGGTAAACTATAACTTCAACTTAACACCTTTATCAACTAACCATCATGGGCACAGTGTACATGAACTGAGGTATAACTTATTTGTTTAATAACCTCTTCTACCAAGTATAATGTCCAGGCTATTCATTCAGCACTATGGCACATTAGGCTTTAACACATAGAAAAATAAACACTGCCATGAATATAAACAAGATATAGGGCTATGTTAGCTATACTTGTATAAACATCAATATATTATATTATTCTTTCCATATAAATAAACCTTACATACAATATTATCCTGGTCTTATATAACCTAATACTAAGATATTAGCATATAAAATTCACCAATTTACATCACTAAATTCATCTTCTCATTTCTATAATAACAAATAAATTCATTTGTAGAATAACAGTCTAAATAACTAATAAGACAAGATTATTTCATTCTTTAATAGTTCTCAAACTTTAGCACAAACAATCAGAATCAGTGTCATATTTTAAACACTTTAAATTATTCAACAAAACATCCAATTCAGTTTTAATAGAATCATATACTTATATTTCTTTTATGTTTAAATATCTTTACAATATCATTAAAATTATGCATATTCTTAAATAACTAAACAAATGATAAATTATGTGTAGGTGTGTGTTTTATATACGCATCCATCCGTAGAAAATAACAAACACATTTTAAAACTATTAATAATTTACATTATTACCATAAGTAATTTCTGTTGGCAATTACTTACTGATGTCTTCTGGATTACGATTTAAATAAACATTTTATTATCAATTATTCCACATTATCACACTTTAAAATATATTAAGTATTTTTTATTATTATTAAAGATTTCTTTTTTTTACAATAAAAATTTAATTACTAAGTTAGTAAATAATCTAATGTCTTATGTTCCTATGCCTATATTTATACTATGAATAAATATTACCATAATTTTGTTAGTAAAAAAAATTAATTTTAAAACCATATTTACAATAACTTTATTAGAATTTCTTACGATGAAATGTTCTTTTCTTGATAATAAGTTCATTACAGGAAATATCTTTTCTCCTGGTAAAAAACATTAATAACACACTTTTGATGTCAATAATCACGCATGCTCCGGTTCTTAATGTTGTAATATATAATCCAAAATGACAGTTCAAGTTAAATACGGTACGTTTACTTTTATTCTATAAGACTTACACTAATATAATTAATATTTTTCTTATCTCCAAAACTTTAAATCTTTAAACAGGGATTGTTAGGTAAATATCTAATCTTAAATACTCTTTGTCAAGATAATTTTCCAAATTCTTGTAACTTTTCCATATTTACTGAGGTTTAATATCTTCTGATACAACCAATACTTCTCCCAATATTTTCAAATAACTTAAATTATTTTCCCTATTAATTTAAATAAACCTTTGTATGACCCGCATACCTTAATGACTAACTTGTAATATTTTTTAAAATAGGATATAATACACATACTCGCAAATGATCTTATATTTTCTAGGAAAAATTCAATCTTAAAACATTTCCAATATTTCTTCAGAAAGAAATATCTCCACGTTCTAAAATAATTGTTCGGTCATATTTAAAAGTTTTTTTCCTTTAAAAGTATTTTTCCATTGTATTTTAAATAAATTTTCTTCATAAAATATATTATCTCATTTAACTTTATATCTTTTAATGAAAATGTTTTTTTTATATATATATATTTTTCCGTGACGTTCTTTTTATGAAATTTAGTCGTAAATCAATATGACTTATCAACATAGGCAAAATTCTATACTTTATACGATAATAATATTTGAACACTTCCATTAAATTTTTTATATTTAGTGATGACTTCTTTATGTTTAAGTTGATGACAAATTGAACGAAAACAAATCAGCTAAGTAAGGAATTATTTAAATTTTAGCCCTCTTTCTCCATATCACGATCTTGTAATAATAAACTGCTGTATTTTTATAAAAATTGAAGCTAAATAAAATGGATTATTACACTACTAAATACTTTACTTGTAGAAATACTAACGATGTTATAATAGTACGTCGGTAGAATGAGATAACAGATTAATAATCGTCTGCCAAAATTTAAACAGCTCTTAAATACTCCAGCTGATTCCAATTTTGATTGGTCCATTAAACAATCCTGACCTCAAATTATCCAGAACCACGAACATTGGTTTAAAGTTAAAGTTAATAATAATTTACTAAATATTTATTTTTATTATATTATTCAATTCTTACTTAATTTTCACATTTTATTTTCACTTACTAAAGACTCTAAAATAATTTTTAAAAATCACATTTCAATATTTATTACCATTTCTACCTTTATTTTGAACTTAATGTATTTATTTTCAACAAAAAACATAAATCTGATTTTATTTATTATATTCACTTTTAAAATCCAATTTAACATTTATAACAGATAATATTATTCTATTTTCAAACACAGGTGTCTGTCACATGATTTACAAAACTAAATAAGGCACTAATAATAATTTAAAGACTAAAATAATAATTTAATTTATAAAATGTTACATAATCACTATTATAGAAGTTTGCTATTAACTGAAAGGAGACCCTTTGATTCTTCTTGGAGGCCTTAAAAGAACCGAGCAGGGCAAATTCCTAATGTCCACTCCATACGTTCTTGTCGTTGCAGCTGTTATTACTATGTGATTATTCATATAGTATACGAACATGGATGGGCTGCTCACCAACACATATTAGCCAGCGTGGTGAGTTTATTGGCTTTTTACCTCTGAGATTAAGATCAAGAAACACCATGATCTTTCTTCTCAGTGCCTGATAAGGCAGAATGAATGTTTGTGTAAATGATAAATATTTTTCCAATACATATATACAATTATGACAGACAAAAATAAAGCATGGCCCTTATTCCCAGGAGGCTGTAAAGTCACCAACCAAGGCAGCGGTTGGTGGCCGAAGGCGGAGGGTGCTAAGAATCCCCTGATTGCGGACCCAGGCTGCCATTTGATGACGACTTTTTATTTAGGAACTTACAACTGCAGATCACTTTCAAGTGAAGGAAGATTGCAAGAATTAGAAGAAGAACTGTCTTATATTAAATGGGACATTATTGGACTTTGTGAAGTTAGAAGAAAAGGAGAAGAAACAATTGATTTAAAAAGTGGACATATACTCTATTATAAAGGCACAGATATTGGAAATACAAGTGGAGTAGGATTCATTATAAATAAAAAGTGGAAGAACAATATTGTGGAGATTGATGGTGTATCGGACAGAGTGGCAAGATTAGTTATACAACTTAATAGCAGATACCAAATGCAGATAATTCAGGTTTATGCCCCAACAAGTTCTCATAGTGATGAAGTAGTAGAAGATTTTTATATGGATGTACAAAAGGCTTTTGATCAGAGTAAACAACATTTTAAAATTGTTATGGGAGACTTTAATGCTAGAATTGGTAGACAAATGAAAGATGAAATTGCTGTAGATAATTTTGGTTATGGTAATAGAAATGAGAGAGGACATAGACTTGTGGAGTTTGCAGAAAAGAAAAACTTTATATTATGAATTCATTTTTTGAGAAAAATATTAAAAGGAAATGGACATGGAAGCATCCAAATGAAGGTACAGCAGAATTGGATTATATTTTGACTAACAGAAAATACATATTTCAAGATTGTAATGTTCTTAATAAATTTAACACAGGAAGTGATCATCGATTAGTAAGGTGTAAGTTACATGTTAATGTAAAACTAGAGAGACAAAAATTCTTAAGAAAAACAATATTTACAGTTGATATTCCTAATCTTCAGAAACAATCTAATGAATTTAAATTAGAACTTACAAATAGGTTTCAAGTGTTAGGAGATTTTGAACATGATTCAGATTTGAATGAAATTAATATGAAAATAGCTGATACACTTTTAAAAACTGCAACAAACATAGCTGGTAGAAAAAAGCAGCAATTGACTAATAAAATTTCTACTGAGACTAGAGAATTTATGAAGAAAAGAAAGAATATGAAGATATACAAAAATGATGTATTAAAAAGAATTGAATATCTCGAATTTTGTAAAATGGTACGGAAAAGAGTTGAAAATGATATAAGAAAGTATAACTGTGAAATAGCAAGGAAAGCTGTAGAAGAAAATAAAAGTCTCAAAAATGTTAAACAACATTTTGGTATTGGTAGGAAATTTATATCTGCAATAAGAAAAAAAGATGGAATTATTACTAAAAAAAGAGATGACATCATGAAATTGGTAGAAGATTTTTATCAAGAATTATATAGTAATAAAGAACAAGTACCTCCTATATCTATTACATCTTCCGAATTGCCCAGAATTTTAAATGAAGAAGTGAGACATGCAATTAAGTGTATGAAGAAAGGAAAGGCTCCAGGAAATGATGGAATTATAATTGATATATTAAAAGAAGCAGGTGAAGAAATAGAAACAATTTTAGCAAAGTTATATACCAAATGTCTAAATGATAAAGATGTACCGGAAGATTGGAAGAATGCAGTAATAATATTAATATTTAAAAAAGGTAATAAAGAAGATATTAGAAATTACAGACCTATCAGCCTTTTATCAGTTTTATATAAAATTTTTACCAAGATAATTACAACTCGTCTACAGAGAACTTTGGATTTCCACCAACCAAGAGAACAAGCTGGATTTAAAAGGGGTTTTAGTACAATAGATCATATCCAGGTATTGAGAGAAGTTATAGAAAGGACAAACGAATATGAGTTGTCATTATGTTTTGGATTTGTAGATTATGAAAAGGCATTCGATTCTATACACATTTCTTCAGTGATTAAAGCATTGGATCATCAAGGCATAGATCCAGGATATTGTCATATTTTAAAGAATATTTATAAAAATGCAACAGCAACAATTAGATTACATAATGATAATGGAAAAATCAACATTGAGAAAGGTGTAAGACAAGGTGACTCCATATCTCCAAAACTCTTTACAGCAGTGCTGCAAGAAGTATTTTGTGAATTAAAATGGGAAACTAAAGGAGTGAAAGTAAATGGAGAGTATTTAAGTCATTTAGATTTCGCAGATGATGTAGTTGTTTTTGCAAATAATGCTTCAGAGCTGCAGGAAATGTTGCAGGAGTTAGCAGATGAAAGTAGAAAAGTAGGACTAAAGATAAATGTTAAAAAGACTAAAATAATGTTTAATCGATTTGCTCAAAATATGAAAATAAAGATTGATTATGAAGAATTAGAAGAAGTTAACAGTTACAAATACCTTGGTCAGATTATTAATACAGATGGAAACATAATGGAGGAAATTAATCATAGAATTAAACTTGGTTGGAGTGCTTTTGGTAGAAATAACTTGATACTAAAAGGAAATATGCCTATGTGTTTGAAAAGGATGGTTTTTAACAAATGTGTTTTACCAGTTCTTACTTATGGATGTGAGACTTGGACACTTAATAGAAGAGCAATACAGAGACTTCAGACCACTCAAAGGAGTATGGAGAGATGTATGTTGGGAGTAACAAGAAGAGATCGAAAACGCAATGTATGGGTAAGACAACAAACAGGTGTTACTGACCTTAATGAAAAAATTAAAAGATTGAAATGGAGTTGGGCTGGACATATTGCTAGAAGAGATGATAATAGATGGACAATTGAAATTCTAAACTGGATTCCAAGAGATTGTAAAAGACCCAGAAAGAGGCCACATGTGAGATGGATGGATGAAATAAGAAAATGTGCAGGGGTGTTGTGGAGAAGAGAAGCTAAAGATCGGAGAAGATGGATTAAACTTGGAGAGACCTTCATCCTGCAGTGGATTGATAATGGTTGATGATGATAGCACAATTTTAAAATAATTATTTTAATATTATAAAACCAAAAAATTACACTTTTCTTCCACATTATTATTTTTTAATCAAATGATTAAATATATCCATTAAATACAATTATTATTACTAAATCTATTCGTTTAACTTTAAAGCATTACTTTTAAAATTTACCCTAATTATTATTTATAAGACTTATTAAATCAGTATTTATTATGGCCAGTTCTCCCAACTATACAATCTTATAATGATTTTTAGTTAACTGTTTTCTTACAAATACCAACCCAACATTATGCATCAATTCTTTTACTTGCCTTAACTAAATTATTCAAAGATTATTAACACACAACGTACATCATCCCTTATCCAACTTCAAAATTTAAAATTTTTCAGTAAATTATTAGAAATAATCCATTCTAACCTAAATAAAAGGGTACAATATATATATATATTCGGTAAAGGCAATAAGATGAGGGTAGCAGAAAGTGGTGACAGTCGTATTAACAACATTTCAAATAGCAGAAGCAAACAAAATATTCTCATATATTACATTGAAAATTTTATAAAGAGGCAAAATATTTTTCTTAGGATAGAACAGAATTAAAGTGGATAAATGGTATTTAATAATAAAAGTATAATACAATTAATCAATTTATTTAACACAAAAAAAGTTATATTTTCATAAAATTATACAACTTATAAATATCAATTATAAAATGTCAAATTATTTTTCCATTCCAATTCATTTTACAGCTATGCCAATTTATTGTAACAATTGTTTCAGTAAGTAAAGCCAGTTGATTGATCCATAAGGGTTTTATGCAAACTCTTTTTGTAAAGCTTAAATTCTTTATTTAAAACTAACATTATGTTCTAAAACTTTATAATCTTTTGTAAATAGTAACTTGACAATCAAAATGTCAAAAAAGCAGTGACTGATAATAAATTTCAATATAAACATTTTTTTATTAAAAGTATCATAGATATGTAAAAATTCATCCTACTTCTGCCTGCCTCATTTCCTGCTCATCTACTGAAATTTTTAATAACATATTGCTCTTTTACCATGTTCACAATTATTTTACAATCTTGCAATTATTTTCTCAACACACATCTTTAAATTTATCAATATCATCATTCTTAAATGTTTTTTGCTTTTGTTTTTAATTTTTTAATACTATATACACAAAAAATAAGTGTTTTTGGTGACAAAGCAATATAATCGCATGGTAGTGTTATATAAAATAACAAACAATCTTAACAGTAAATAACGTTAACTTAGTGATTAATACATAATGATTTATATTTTTTAAAAAAAACCATATATAAATAATAATTTCTAATAAGCTTTTAATAAATATCTTGGAAATTACTCCAATCAAGCCTGATTGGATGTAAACAAGTATTAGTAACTAGTTAAAATTATTTTATTATCCAACTAATACCTCAAAAAATGTTTAATAAATGATCTACAATTTAATGGACTTTAATATTCTTTTTTTTTTTTTCACAGTGAAACAAGCAAAATAGAAGATAAAAATAATCAAACCATAATCATGATGTAAACATCATAAATATTTGGGTAAAGGCAGAATAAATTAACACAATAATTTAGAATTTCTAGTTCTGCTTCAGGTGAAAAAACATGACTGGCAATATGCTGATATTGTAATAACTACAGGTAATCATGTACACTAATCACATAGTAGTTCAAAGCAGAACCAAAACTACAACATCCAAAAAAACTTAATGTGCCAGAAAGGCAATCCAATCAGACAAACTTTCAGCTGTAGTTAAATCATAGTATTCCTTTACTAACCTTACAAAAATGTTTATAGATATTAACAGATTTATACTCTTAAGTGTTACAAATATATTTGTGAGTAGCTGGTTATTTGATAATGGCATCTTTAGTCAATAACTAACATATGACAGGAAAGCTCATTCAATTAAAAAAATTGTTATTTTGAAAAACAAAGAAGCTTTGAACATTGCTGTTATAAACAAATCAAATATATATATAAAAGTTGAAATTGCTAAATATGCTGGAATTTATTAATTCTTAAAAACTATCACCAAATTCATTATCATTAAATCAATCTCATTAATATTTCATCAAAAATTTTTTTGGGTAATACTACTATTCACACACACACAAAAAAATTGTTACCATGTCACATCTTTATTACTCCTTTGTATTTTCCTTATATATTAAAAAAAAAGGTACAGTATTATTTAATCTAGTTAATATACATATATTGTAATAGTCAGATTCAATGATTTACATTTTTTTAAAAATATAGATATAATTTATATGGATGCCACCTGATTTTAAATCTCAGAAAATAGACCGTCACATGTTTTTAACAATATTTTATTTAATAGAATGATGACCACTGCACACAACCCCTATTTGCAATACCTGGTTAAATCATAAAGAACACAAGTTATTTCAATGAATGAATGTAGACCATACAATATTAAATTTAAAGAGGCTCATCATACAACAATAATTTAATTACGAAACATAATTATCAGCTGTCATTTCTTTTAAAAAGCCTTTTCTCTGATCTCTTACATATTTATTTTCTTATTCCATATGCATGTAGGAAAACAAGTTACATATAAAATATCCAAGATTTATTTACTAAGTTTAATCTTAATCATCAATTACATTACAATAATATTGTTCTAGATAATCAAGTACATTTGCCATACAGTGAATCCAGACTTCAATAAATTTAAAATATAACTCTGTACAGATAAATCTACAAGACATTCATTTGACTCCTCAGTTTCATAGAACAAACATATGGGATATGTAATTGCTAGACCATTATACAACAGTAATTATAAGGAATGGCCATTTTTAGGTTCTAATCCCAATTTAATAAAACTAAGATAAAATATTTCACAGTGAACAAACAACTGCATATATATTGTAACCTTCTGAATAGGCACAAGAAAACAATTGTAATTGAATAGCACTGTATCAATAACAGCTGGTTGCATTTAACTAAAAAAAAAAAATGAAATAACCTGAAATTTTAACAATTTTTTCATTGACAATCTAAAACTCTGTTTATAAAGCACTTGCAGACATCATTTGAAAGTTTTGAGATATTATTTTTCTTTAGTGAATATTTAATGACAGAAAGGGGGGTGGCTTGTCACAGGAATTGTTAGTGTATAGTTGAAATTGATCCAAGTTTGTCTTATTTGTCTGCAGGGCGGTGATTGGTATTTGTTTTGGTGATTTTCTGGTTTATTTGCTCATTGATACCCCAGTCCATAGTATAATTAGTGTTGCATATTTGACTCATGGTCATAGAAACTTTTATTTTGGCCAGATTGTTTTGGCACTTGTAGTGCAGCATATGCGTGTGCATGTATGTTTCTGCCATCTTTCAACTTCATTTTTCATTCATGTACTTAATTAAGCTACAGAATATCATGTTTCACAGTAAAATATTTCATTTCAAAATCAATATCTCTGATAACCAGTTTAAACACATTTTAAATGAATTGATGGATCAATGGATCAGTGAATTGTCAAATAGACAAATACACTAACAATTATTTTATTTGCTAAAATAGTTATTTTTTTTGTTTGTTACTTTAGAAATGCAGAATAATATTTTATTATTGGTTCAATTTAATTAATAATTTTTTTTTTAAAGACAAAATGATTTTTTTCTTTTTTTTTACAAGAGAGAAAAAGTTATTGCATATTTGCAACAAACTATCTCGGTGCAATAAGAGGGATGACCTTTGTTTTTAAAGTTGAACTTTTAAGTGACCATTGATTGGTGGAAGAAATAGATGGCTAAGTGATAATCAGATATAAAAGCAGGCTACTTTACAAAAATGTTGGCTTTTCTTTTATTACAATTTTCTCTCTACAAATTGGTTCTTCCATAATCAAGCAGTTGAGATTCAATTCAAACTCAAAAGTACAAAATTATATTAATTTTCTGGATAAAAATAGTTAAGAAATTCTTCTTGGGAAGTAAAGACTAGGATGGAGACGTAAATAAAATATATCTTTATATTTCCAATTGACTAATTTAGATTTAACATCATCATTTGGGATGCATATGTGTGTCTATATTTCACATTTGATTTGCACTAATTTTAATCTCTAATATTAAAGAAACCACTGAAATGTGTGTCTATATTTCAAAGTTGATTTGCCTAATCTTAATCTCTAGTGTTAGAAAAATAATTGGAATGTGTGAATTTTGCTATTATTCTGAAAGGTTTATGCTGAACTTTTTTTATAAAACATTTCAGACTCTGTATTAACAATTTCTATTAGCTATGAAGGAGTCAAGTTTAAACGAAAGGATGTGTACATATAACTCACTATAACATGCTTTATTATTATTATTTACCAGAAATATAATTAACCATTCACATCTCTAGGATTAAGGAACAGAATGTGTGATATATAATTGATGAATCACTAACTTATATTTAAATGTGCTTACAATCGAACGAGTGGAAGAGCATGAATACTAGATGTGAATATTTTTATTTTATTGTTCTCCTCATTTGTATTTGAATTGCCATTAAAGTACATTATCAATAAACTTATGTAGACTTAAGTGGATTTTATGAATTCATCAGCTATTGCTGGATGAATGACTTTGATAATTTAGCACAAGTGCTTGACCAATGTAATAAATTAAATAGTAAATTATTACTAAAAATATGCAGTAATAAATGATTTATTCACCATTATTAAATACCTCACATGCGATATTGCCAGCAGTTTCTGCTAAGAACTATTGAAATGCTTCTTAATTGGATCCAAATGCATATTGTCTCCCTGCAGGAAATTGTTATGAGTTTACTAGTATCTATTGTTATACAGTTATCATAATCACTTTCGTACATGACCAAGATGTGTTATTTATGGACTGTGCAAATGAATTCTTATGTTCCAGCTAAAGAACATTAATGATTTTTTTTTTGTTAGTATATGACAGATAGGTAGACCAATTATTTGTCTTATACTTTTTTTATTTAATTATTATTTCTTTCTTCAAGAACGTCTCGGAAAAGTATAAGGAGAAATATTGTACTGGGTAATTAATTATTATTTTAATATAATTTCTATTGTATACCTGTGTTTCTATACGCATATGTGGTGATAGAAATATTTGTTTGCTATTAGAAAGCTAACAGCTAATTTTGAATAGAGATAAATGTATAAAAATTATTATCTTTGCGTTTTCAGAAATTATGAGGTCCATTCCTTAATAACTATTTTGCTTCAAATGTAAAAGATTTGTTGCTTGTCACAAATCAAACTTTTATTTCAATTTATTGGTTAATGTCAAATAAACTAGTTATTTTACCTTTGCTTTGCTAGAAGAATGAGGTTTGTTTAGTAATTATTATATTTCAAATTTAAAATATTTATAATTCATCAGGAATGAGAGATTCATTTTTTTGTAACTTATTAATTAATGTTACAATATTTACTTATTGAATGTGGTTTAAATTATTTTATGCGATATTATGTGTGTGTGCCTGTCTATTGTTTAATCCATTTATATAATTGCTGAATTAAAAGTTGATTAACTTACTTTCCAATTGGTTTCGGATGATGTGATGTGCCAAAAGATGTGGAAGGATTAGGGATTTATTTAAGATTGAATTATTTTTTTTTTATATGCTTAAATTGAAATGTATTTAGTAGCTATGAAAAAAAAAAGTGTTTATGATATATATTGTGTTATAGGGATTGAGAGAGCTCTCCCTTAGTTTATTAAAATATGTCATGAGTGGATTATATTTTCCAGATTGAGCAGTTGCATATTATGATGATTATATTATGTAAAGTAGTGTATTTCCCTTGTTGTTCAGGGATCAGACAAAGTCCACACCAACATTTAAGCCTCTGAATCAGGCTAGGGAGTCACTGTGTTTCATTATTTAAATGATTAGAGTTAAGAAAGTCTTCTTGTCCCTCATGTATCCATTTGGAATGTTTTCCCATTATTTATTCATAGCCAAGTGTAATGTAGTATGCTACTAAAAAATAAGAGTAGAATTGATTCCTTTTATAGAACATCCAAAATAGGATTAGTGTTAAAGCTTGGTTGGTTATGGCATTATCTGTATTATATCTCAATTTCATAAGTAAACCGATCAGATATAGCTGTGTCAATTATTTTATAACAGCACAATACAGATGCATGCATAAGATACTATTAATTCTGAAGGTATGGAGAAAATCTATCACTGATTTGTAAGTCTGAACCAATATTTCAAATCATATCATACTAATTATTTTAAGTTTATATCATCAATTCTCAGACTGATTCATCCTCATTTTGAATGAGCAAGCAAAAGGAAAGAAAGTGTAGCTGGTTAATAGGATTATTTAATTGATTTATGAAGGATAGCTTGACCAATGTTTAACTATCCCAGTGTTGATTTGGTTAGCAGAATGTTGGAGTTAGCTAATAACACATGTGTATTTTAAGTAAAAAAAACCCAAGTTTAATTTTATATTTTACTATTCTAGTGTTATGTTTGGAATAAAATACAGGGAAGTTTATTTTAATGTTAGTTATTCTTGTATAGTCCATTCAGTCATTGATATTGGAATTATCCAAAACATGTATATGTGCAAATTAGAAATGCAAAATGTTTATTTAGTTTTATCTTGTAATAGATGTTTTATTTATTTAAAAACTTTGTTTAGAGTATTCTTTTGCATGCATTCGTGTTCTGTTTCCACACATACACTTACATATCCAATATGATATTGTTTCTCGATCCAAACACCATATGGAGTGCTTGACTAATTAATGATTCTCTGGAAATTTTTAGTATTCAGTTATTATTTAGATGATGAATTAAAATCAAAAAAGTACCTATTTCTTTCATTGTCTAACTACTACTATTTTTTTAGAATAATGCTCAATTTATGTCATTACATTTGTGATGGTAAATAGTAGTTATTATAAGGTATAAATTTAAAAGTAAGCCATATAATAAATTCCCTGAGATATTCCCTTACTATTTTACATCAGACATTAATTTGGTTATTTATTTTAAACTACTGTACAATAAGAGTTAAGTAGTGCTATATTTTGTTTTTATTTAATTTTAACTTACCATACAGCTGAGCTAATTAGTACTACATTTTTATTCTATTAATTTAGACCTAGCATTAGTAAAGGGTGTTTGATGCATTTAGATAATGGGAGAAGATGAGATTAAACTATAATTTGTTAATTTAAATGGTGGAACTTTACCAATTTCAACTATTTATTTATTTTAAAACCCAGTAGATATTTTACTCCTATTAATTCATAATGTTTCCTCCTATGTTTAGTATGCATTTTACACCTTATACATCTTTGTAGCCCCCCACTGAGCTAAGCTATAGTAGGACAGCATTGTATGAGTCTCAATAATAATTCAAAGCAGGATCAGATTAATAGTTTATTCTATTATCAATAGAATTGGCACCCTGGGTATTTGTTGATAGGAACGGTAGGATAAGTGTTGGGGGAGAGTTACAATATATATACTGTAAGTTTGCCAATACAAAATCTAATTCTCTGCAATCAAATGCAAGGTTGGTTATGGATAAATAAACCTGACATATATAATTAAATCATTAACTTAAACCTATTAATATTTACCCTAATTGTTTAACACTTGGATGATTTATGTGAAGATATATTACATTTAAAACTAATATTGTATCTTCCATTATTATCATTATTATTTTTATTAAACAGACAATTTCTATAAAATAACATTTGGTTAAAGAAAAGTCTTTACAAAGTTAATATACCATATATATAATACAGAATGAATTTTTTTACTTATTTTTACTTTAGCTGTATTAAAATGCAACTAATTTTAAACATTTCTTCTTTCTCTCTCTTTTTTTTTTTAAAAAAACCTGCTGCTTACTACTTTAAACAATTCATAAAATAGGATAGAGTATATCAATATTAAATACAATTTTAGGCCATTTTAAATGATAAGACTTACAAAGTGAGGTAACCATAATTTGTTTCTTCTTGATAAAAAATATTAAACAGTTCATGTGTGACCATAATATACTTTAGCAATCTCTAGTACAGCAATTTGAAATAAGCATTGTTTCCTAATTTTTAACCAGATTTATTAGAAGTAGCATGTCAAGTTTTTCAGATGTCCAAATTAGATTAGCAGATTGTGGTTTTTCCTCCTTTTACTCAATAAGAATACTACAGATCTGATATTGTTCTAATAAAGTGAGAATCCGGAATGAATGTAATATGAAAAAAATAAGTTTTATTTGTTTCTGTTTATAATGGCTCATTTCAGTATTTTATTTTTTTGATTGATTAATTTGCATAACACTTTAATTGCCTTAATTTGATTTTTTTTTTAAAAAAACTTTTCAATTTTTTGAAAATCTTTCACCCATGTGGGAAGCCATATGGCTGGTGATAAATAATATTGTTCATTTCAAAATGTATATATATGTAAATAAAAGAAAGTTGATCAATTTCCATTGGCTGCAAAAGTATAAATGTATATATCTACATTCTATTATCAGAAAAACCGAGAAAATGGTATACTCCTTTATTCAAAGCCTGCAATTTATATAAGGTTTGATGTTTCTAACAATTATTTGACTTTTATTGATTACCTGCAATGATTTATAAAATAAAATTCTGTATCTTAACATTGTTTATTTAAATTATTTCTACCATTTCATCTGACTGAGCTTGAAATTCATTTTATTCTTGCACTTACTAAAGAAATCAAACCTTATTTAAATCCTAGGCTTAAAGGAATTAACTGTTTTATTCTTAATTATTCTGACAATGAAATGTGGATGTCAACATTTATATTTCATAACCAATCAATGTTGGTCAGCCTTCTTTCATTTATATATATTTGCATTGTAATAAAGGAAAAATAATCATGCTAAGTTTACACCTGACTTTTTTTTTTTCTGATACACCTTCACCAAGATTACATTTTCATAGTAAAGTAGTACAGTATTAGAAAAGTGATTTTATTATCAGTATAATTTGAGGACGAGTTTCTATTACAAAGTATGCGCTTGTTTAGTATATAAAAATGATTTAATTAAGATTAAGCTAGATTAAATATATTGGTGGTACTGTAACATCATGTGACTTTTATTTACAATTTATAGACATTTGTTTATCTTATCTAAGTAATAAACGTTACAAATGACAATTATTTCAAAATATAAGACTACAAAAACATATTACTTAAATAAAAATCATTATTAATTTTAATTCTTCAAAATACTTTTTAAAAAAATCATTATTTGCTCCTAGTATGCAAAAAAATCTTACAAATGACTTGACAATCAGCTGGAAAGACTATCCGATCATATAATATTTTGACTTACGTGTACCAATTCCGCCCACTTTGATATACAATTACATCAAAAATACATTTAAAATGTAATATTTTAAAATATTATACTGAATTTGGGGACACTTATGCTAAAAATAAAAATCACACTTTTGTTCAATAATTAAAATGTCTATTTCTTTTCAATACGACTTGCCACTCCTCTACAAGATTGGTAAAAAAGTTTCAAAAATTTTCTCATGAGCCCTTTCTTATCTCCTCTACATATTTGAAAAAAATATATATTTAATTTACAACATTTGGATGATTTTAAATAAACTTATCATAATTACGTTGACAAATTTGACATAAATCTTTAAAATATACGTTTTTTAAAATGTTCTAATTTTTATTTTTTAGATTTATTAAACATAAATATAATACCATATAGTTTACATCAAAGTAAAAATAATTTTGTACATTATAAATCAAATTCCGATAGTAATAAATCAATTTTGAAACTAAATTAGCATAAGAATTAATCAAATAAAGTATAGTATTAGATTTTTATATGAATGAATGCATTTAGAAAAATAAATAAAGAAACCATTGTACGTCTAGTATAAATATTAATCATTTAAAAATTTACCGCACACAAGTCCGTAATATTAACGTTTAAGCCTTAAGAAAATATTTAGGCAAAAAAAATTATTTTATGAGTAGAAAATCATTATGCCACATTACAATTTCAAATAATACAAACAAAATTAAAATTTAATGCTGCTGATACTTTCCATACATAATATTCAGTACAATGGATTATTAAATTAAAAAGCAATGACTTTAATTTAACAGGCTTCCCAGAACTTACCTAAACCGAGGAGAATCCTTAAGACATTCATCAAAGTCGATGAATGTCTTCATGATTGTAATTTTGCGAAAAAATAAATGAACGTTAAATCAATTTTGTTTTTGTTTTCGTTATACGGCAAACATATATTCAGAATCTAAGAGAGGAAAAACAATTAGCAGGAAATAACATTTTAACTTTACAAACACAAGAAGCGCTGTCACCTTAACTTTGAACAACGGAAAATAAAAGCGAAACGAGATTTAAGCAGACAGTTTTTTAAAAAATTAATTAAATTGTATTACTTTTTATATTTTAAATTAAAATAAAAAAAATGTTCATTAATATAAAATATACATTAAAGAAAATTTCATTAATTGCAAAACAGCGACATCTATCCATCAAGCCTTTCAAACCCTTTCTCTTAGAAAATTACTTTCTGCTGTATGTTATAGCGTTAGCAGGTATGCTTAAGTAATTGATTTGTCGTAAGACATATCGTGTAAACTTTAAACAATGCTTATATATATATTGTTATAGTTAATTTTTAGAGGGAGAATTTGTGGAATTTTTATGTGTGTAGGTGAAATTATATTTTAGTTTTTATTTTTAGTTCGACCTTGATCGACAAAATCTTTTGGGATGATTTTTAGGATTTAAGTATTATTTTTATTTAATTAAATAAATATATAGTATATGAACTGATATATCCTAGATATTTCTTTAATTTTAAAAAAGTATTATTCACTGCAGTATGTTTTTTTTTTTTTGTATATAGGTTTTTTATGATATTAATTATTGTTGGTGTCTTTTGTTTTGGAAGGAACCGATACATGTAATTTGTACTTTCCGTTTATTTAATATTTGGGTATATTTCTGATTTTTTTTCTTTCTATAATTATGCTAAGAATGTAAATTACTTTGAACGGAAAAATAACCTTTGATCTTTCTACTTACAATTCTATCCCGCAAGGTTCTCCAATTGGGTCGCTTTTTAAAAAAAAAACCTAACAGAAATCCACTTCTGCATAAAGTTGAAAGAAAATTGTCAGGTCTTATTAACAAATCTGACAGCCATATTTCTTAAACGAATGATCCCCTCGAAAAGTATCGCCCTCAATTTTTTACTATTCTAGATAATTATTCCCATGGATGCTCATGAAATATATTTAGTGAATAAGAAATTCTCATTTATACTCCATTTAATGAATAATACTTTTGTAGTGTAATTTTCACCACACCACTCACGCAAGGTAGGGACCGGTTTCTATCCGTGTTTAGCACCTTGTGGAGGAGTGTAATCATAAGCATGTGAAAAAGATATATGATCCCCAAAATTCATATTTTGTCCTGATTAGCAGTCGTCAGTTAGCCCTGATCACAATCTCTTACACATATCTATCATTGTTCAGTATATATATAGAAAGCCAATTATTGCAGCCTCATTGATGTCTCAATCTTACTGCCCTCACAACTTTGAAACAAATCACTTGATGGAAGTATATTAATTTTTATTAGACTAGAGATATATTTTTGTAGTGTAATTTTCACTACATCACTCTCACATAAGGTAGGGATTGTTTTCTACCTGCTTTTAATATCTTGTGGAGGAGTGTAATCATAAACATATGACCAAAGAGTGAAAAAGATATGATCTTTATGTGGCACATTTCTTGCTGAACCAGCACTGATTATTTATCAATTAAATGGCAGTAATTGGTTATCTACATATATTAAAATTTTTTATCTCTTGTACACTTTAATGCAATCTTTTTTATATAATTCTTTCTTTATTTTCCTTACAGTTTCGACTGTCCTGCAGTCTTCGTCAGAGCTCTCTATAACTTTCACTTGTAGAGAGAGAAGTGATAGAGAACTCTGATAAAAACTGCAGGACAGTCGAAACTGTAAGCAAAATAAAGAAGGAATTATATAAAAGATTGCATTAAAGTGTGTAAGAGGAGATGATAAAAAAAATTTAATATATATAAATATATGAAGAGAAATGCAAAAAAAGTAAAGAAAATATAAAAATAATAAACTATATATACAGATAAAGATATGTGTAAGAGATTGGGATCTGGGCCAACTGATGATTGTTAGTTCAACACAAAATGTGTATTGGGGAATCTTTTTTTTTCTCACATGTCTTTGGTCCTATGTTTATGATTGCAGTCCTCCACAAGGTATTAAAAGCTGATAGAAATCAGTCCTTTCATACATGAGAGTGGTGTAATAGAAATTACACTGCAAAAATATTCATTAAGTGGATAATCTCTAGTCTAATGATTGACTAATAAAAATATTAATATACTCCAATAAATTCCTAAATTTTTCAATTATTCTTCCATCCAATGCTTAAAGAATGACAATATCGAACAAACTTATTATGGCTATAGAAAGAACCATAAGTTTCCTATATAAAGTTTATCTCTGCCACTTATTAAGCTTTTTCTTTTTAACATTCCCTAGAAAAAGATACTATGCAGCCAGTTTATTCACGAAAAAAAAGCGAACTCTTTGCCCAAAGGCATACAAAATTTAATGATTCTTTTTGCATTTTAAATCTGTTTTTAACATAACTCTTTTTTTTACTAATCTTCAAAATTATGTTGCTATAAAACCCACAGACCCATTACCCCCATTACAAATAATTTTTCAAAATTATATTATCTAATTACAAATAGGCAGGCCAATATTATTTTTTAAAAAAAAAAATCAAATATTGCGAAGTGTATAATTTAGAAAATCACTGACATCAATGAAACTCTATTCCATAAACAGAACTAATAATAGGCTCATAATTAAAAAGTTCAAATTTTGATATTTGGAGCCTTCAATCTTTACCAGTCTTTTTGCCAGTTGAATGATTCTTTGCAAATATAGATCAATTTATTCATTGTGTGATAAAATGGTTGAGATATTTGAGCATTTTTTTATTGTATTTTTTTTTTTAAAAAAAAAACAACTTATTGTCACAATTTCTATCACTTAATCATTTTTCCTTCTTAGAATTGTTTATTGAAAACATTAAAGGGTTTTTTTTCCTAATAAGAATAAGATTTGTCTTGTTTGTACTTAATTATCAAGGTAATAATTTTGGTTTAATTTTACATCTCGGAATCTACAATCTATTTTTTTTAATAAACTAACAAAAATTAGTGATCAAACTCTTGGTTCGTTTGACAATTTTATAGTCATACTGACAGCATTGAAAAGCACATGTATACATGAGAAATAAATCAATTATCTAATTTGAATAAGAACTTTATTTACATGCTTTTTTCTCATATCTGTTTCGTATTCAAACATTATAATTAATACTTTCAATTATATAATCATTGTCGGCATTGTAATTTATAGTACTTGATAAAGCTTGCTTTAAAAGTAAATTATTTTAAACTATTATGCAAAAGAAAATGCTTTTATACTTGTACTGTATTCTATATTAAGCTAGTACATAATCCAATTCTCCAGAAAAGAAGTTCCCACTACGTCTAAAATAACTTTTGATTTCTCATTAAAGTCTTAACGAAACTGAACAATGCCAATTCTTAATATTCATTTATTTTATGTTCTAATTTTATTCACATGTTAAAGAAACATGGTTGAACAACTGATCAATGTGACCTTATGGAGAATTTAGTTTTCTCCTCTAGGTTTTGACAAGAATGTGTTTTCTCAGAAACCATGTGGTTGCATAATGAGACTTGAATATGAATCTGTTTACTTACCACTACTATAGATAATACTAATTTATTGTTCTTATTCCATAAAGGCTTGAAAGTCATCGGCCAGTACAGATATTGGATTGGGAAGTGAGAGAATGTTAAAAATTTCTGGATTTTGTACCGAGCTATTACTCAGTGATGATTAATCATCTTACAACTGAAAGACTATTTTACTGTATAATGTTAAAAATAAATATGAATAAACAATTTGACAAATGGATGTGTATTTTATTATAAGGCACAAATACAATGAAATGAGGTTTGTTATTGAATTACAGCATTGTGAAATTAATAGTATATCAGATGGAATATCAAGGTAATTTTGGCATTCACAAAAGTACATTGCAGTATGTTTTTTTTGTTTTTTTTATTAGAATTGCAACTAATTTTTCTTCAGATGCTTAGAATTAGTTTTATATATATATTGTAAGATGTCTTACACAAACTCCAACAAGGAAATACTTCTGAATTAATGCCTTGATTCCCTGATAACATATTCTCTCCATAAATCTTATGAAATTTATCTGGGAAGTTTCCTAATCCTAATTCATTGTAGCATCTTCTATTAAAGAGAGGCTTCATACATTTAATCTTCTTTCAGTTGGTAATATGAATGTTAACAAAATATACTAAATGGCTTGATATTTATTATAAATAAAACAAATGTTTTTATTAATAAGTAAATCAATTAACAGATAAGCAAATAAATCAAACTATATATTTAATAACTCCATGACAAAAGTAGTTTTAATTGATTATTAATGTTGGCATTGCCAAAGTTAAAAGAAATAGATTGGTAAATGGGACGGGTGATTATAAATATTTTAAATTTTTTATTTGATTATTAAAAGTACTTAGAGACTAGCTTTTTATCTTGCTAAGGTGACTTCACATCTAGCATTTGAATGAATTTCAGTGTTATAGATGAGCCTATTCTACATCAGAACAACATTGCTTATTAACTCCTTAATCTATTACAATATTTAAGTATACCACAGGGACATAAATGCACACAATATTATCTAGTTCATGAATAATTTCATGTACATTTAAGTAGGAGTTATATCTTTAAACAAGGATTTAAAATTAATGACTTAGAATGCATTGAGTTGTGAACTATGCATGTGGAGTGTCTTGTAATATGTGTGTTAATCTTAAGAATATTAATTTTACTAGCAACAAAAATGAGTCATATTTGAGAAAACATACATAAATCACAACATTTAAATTGTGTTCAGGCAGATATGACTTGGATTCTTGTCCTCAGTAAGTCACAACAATATAGATGGTTTAATAAATGTTTAGCTTGATATTATTGTTTAGTTGCAGTTATAAATTCCTACAGCTTCATTTTGTAATGATTTCGTTTTTGTAGAGAATACTGTCTTAAGCAATAATGAAGAATTAATATTTAAATGTTTTATATATGAAGTTTGCAGAATAGTTGCTGTTTTTATGCTGTTACCTAGAATATTGTAGTAGAGAGTTAAGCTTATATATAACAAGCATTTCACTCATTGCTTAATTTTACAGCCCTCAGGATATTGGTTACAGTGATACTAGGTATTGCACAGGTCAAAACATGTTTACCCATCTAACATGAGCTGGAACTCATAAAATGTACTTCAAACCCAGTCAAGCCCAAGATTTAGGTCAGGGACCAGTCTGAATTCGAACCCATTCTCTAAGCCCCAGATATAACATCTAATGAATAAGATAATAGTGATGGCACATGAGAATTAATTTTAGTCCGGCCCATTAGCAAAGAGAAGAAGACAATGAGACATTTATTAACTATGACTAAACTAAAATATATATAAGCATGGCTGTACTTTTGGAAGTGGAGAAAAAAGGAATTCGAACTACTCAGACAAGTTGGATAATAAAATATAGTTTAACATAATGACAAATTGTTTACATACATTTATAAATTAATTACAAACATTACTATGTGCGTGAATGGGCAAGCAGTAGATGATTACATAGTGTCATTCATGCTATTATTTCTCATATGCTCTTTATTAGCTAAATAATATATTATAAATAAACACACATCTTTGGTGGGTCCAATATTAAGATGCCAATCAATTATTAAAAAAAAAAATTACATATAATCGCTATTAATGCTTTAATATACGGTTCTGAAACAGAGTTACTAACATTTTGGGGAGCATTCCGAGATTCATTACAGATGTAATACAAACTATTTTCACACCATTACGGTCGTGAAAATAAATAAAATACATTTGAAAACATATTTGATTATATGACAAAATACTTAATGAAACTTTTTTTAGTTAGCGCTGGTAAGAAGAATGCTTTATTTTTTCCAAGGCATATAGATACTCTTAAATACAGAAATAAGTTATGATGCTGGAATTATATAAGACTGAAATAAATTTAATTAATAAAACTAGAAGTAGTGAGCATTTATATATATTTTAAGCAGACGACGAAATAAATGGTTCTGGAAAGGTCAACTATCCTCAGAACAAGGCTTGAGAAATAAATCTATGGTTCAAACTTGTCGCATCCCCAGATTAGAAAATTAGAAGCACGTAATATATGTATACGAAGATAGGCCCATGTCAGTAACGCAGTAATGATAAATGTCACTAACGACATTGAATAAGTTTAAAATGAATGACCCTTATTTGAATGCCATAATTTAGACAAATAATACACTATGCAGTTATAATATATATAGGCACAAGATTTTACTTAATAACTAAAATAGTAAAATATTACAATTTACCCTCCCCCCCTTTCTGATATTTAAAATAATTCAATCCCACCCTCGTGGTTTTTATAGCAACTGGAATATTTAAATACAATATTTGAAATTTTAAGAGTATGGAAAATAAAAGAAGACTGGCAGTTATAGAAAATAATTAATGGGTCACTCAGAATTTAAAAAAAAAACATTTTAAAAGATTTCAAAGTGTTAATTAGCTTGAATGGTGGATTTACCCCGAGTAGAATTTATTTTATTCGGAGTTGAACAAATAATTTTATAATAAACCAACATAAAATGTTGATTCGTAAAAAAAAAAAAAACTGGCGAACATATGTCATATAATATATTTCGAGGGAACGTTAAAAACCTCAATTAATGGAGATTTAATTGAAAGACAAAGGATTTTAGAAATTAAGTTCGCAAGGTTGCTGGAAATTGGCATATTAATAATAAACAAGCAGATATATAAATCAAAGAATAAATACCTATAAATAAATGACCACACCAAAGTTAAGGAAAGTTAAGAGCATATGAGAGAGAATTAAATTTATAGAAATCACTTAAAAGCAAATTACATATTAAAACAAAAACAAAGTTAAATAACACAGAAGAAATCTTGGTAGATGAGTTAGGCTAAATTTAGTTTGAGGTGACGGCTTGAAAAGTTACTTTGCAATTTTAAGAGTCCAATTTAGTACTGTGCCGGTCAAAATCGTGTATTCATTCAACAAGACCAATAATCCAAGCAAAAGTACCTTGAATCCAACCATGTACAAGATACATATGTCAGGGCAAGGATGAATCCTAACCTATTTGCCTAAACTACTGCCTCTCTGACTAATGGATAACGTTTGTGATGATACTAGCAGTGCTTGGTTTTTATTCCGTCCCAGCTGGAGGTCATGGTTCACATAGAGACTCAAAATAAAAAGGGGGTTTATATGGAAAACCAATGATTTAGTGGATTCTGACAATTGCAGAGTGGTACAGATATGATTTGGTTGATTAGTAATGGTTTGAACCATAATAATGATAATTCTTTCTGGCAACACTACAAAGAAGTGAATTGAAATCAAAGAAATATTTAAACAAATAGAGTAATGAACCTTAGAGATTGGGAGTGATGACAAACTAAGCTTATTTAAATAACAATATTATAGGAATTTATTAAAGAATTTAGTACAAAATAAGTTAAGCCTTTGTTTATACAACTTGGTTATTTATTTAATTGTTTTGATGCAGCTTTGACAAACAATGTAAAAGTTTGTTAATTGGTCGGCCAAAACCATTTAGCAATAAAATGTTATTAGCCCTCTTCAAGATATTACAAATAAATCCCTTTATATATATTAAAAGATATGAAAGCATACATTTAAAACATTATTACATTTATAATCATTTGTATATAATGAGTGTGGGAAGCAAAATAATTCTTAAATAAATAATTGGCAATTGTACAGTCAGATTTAATTAATTACAAAATTTGTTTGTGAAGGAAGTGCCATCACGGCAGAGAGCATTGCAGGATTGCTACATAAAGCTATAAAATGATAATGATGAGGAGGGCAGTATACTATTGCAAATTACAACAAAAGAAATGAGGTTTGCTATGAACCTCTGGGTGGCTTTGCTAAAGAAGTTCCTGATATGTACAGGAGATAAGAGAAATGCTAGCCCTCCAGCTAAAGCACGTCTCCAAATAATCATGATAATATTTCGATGTGCATACACATCTTAATGGCAATGCTCAAAAAGGTCCCCTGGTATGAACCATGTCTACTTTGGGGGAGAGTGAGAGATTGGACTGGTCAGATTCCGAAGGTCCTAAGAGGTTGGTAGCAAAGCAAGAATAGCAGTAATAAAGAAATGGTTGTAACTATAAATACACAATGCCCTCGACGTATATATAAAATAACGTATCACTAATAAAATTACTAAATGAATTCCTGATTAAAATAATCAGTTCCCTGATGTCATAGAAAGTCCCACAAATATTACTCATTAATGAATGAACAGTAAATTATATTACGGCAAGAATTAAAACTAAATATAAAATTGTTTTCCCACTCACATGGAAGATTACAAAATAGGATTTGTCTTTAGTTAACATAGACGGGCATTAAATATCAAATTAATAAATTGTAAATCATAATTTTAATATTTTCCGACAATTAAAATATGTATGAAATATATATATACTGATAAAATTCTATGATAATTTTACTCAATTGCTCCACTAAAATTATTTATTCTTTTAGAAATAATTACAGGGCTCTTTTAAATTGGAGATAATAATAAGATACTTTAGAATAATTTCAATCATTCAATAAATTTATATATGAGGTACAAAACTAAATGAGCTTTTTATTAATTAATTTACGGAAGGTAAGTCTTCTTGTAATGATTTTTAAATTAAAAGAAAAATAACAGGGGGGGGGGGATTTGAAGTTAATAGCTAATTGAATTTTGCAGTCAAATAATCTAAACAAACCGACAAAAATTAATTTAATTTGCCGCATCAAAATAATGTAGTTTTATAAGAATTGATATTTTAACTTAAATAAATTTAAAAGATGCATTTTAAAACCAAGCCGTATAAACATTACACAAATATATAAAATATAAATTAATATAGATTTTGAAAACAAATAAAATCAATCAATGGCTTGCTGCAAATTGGATGTTACCTCAGAATCAATCAGTTAATAGAGGCAGTTAATATAGTCAGATCATTTCAGGCTTCCTTGACACAGACAGTCTCTGGCTAGATGTTCAAAGCACTGCAAAGGCATGGATAGGCTGGTGGAACAGACCTCTGAGAAGCAAACGACCGATCTTTTCACCCCGTCATTTCTTTAGGCACGATGTATATATGTATTCCTCACTTCTCTTCAGCAAACTCAGTAATAATTTTCTTCAATCAAATTTTCCACTATTTATATCTTCTGGTCTTATCTACAGGATTCAATCTATACTGACCACCAATTGTAATTGCTCTAAACGCTTCTCTGTGGTATGTGCCAGCTTTGGAGGGAAATTAGAATCCTACATGCCCAAGGGTTGATTTGCTAATTAAAAAACAACAACAAGCATATTAAGTTTATCAGTCATTGTACTAACAAAATCTGTTTAATTAAGGTTTAGATTAACAAAAATGTAGATTTTATTCAGAAAAATTTTAGGAATTTGGTACAATGACTTTTAAATATATTTTCCATAAACTTAAATAGAAATTTACAAAATATAATTGAAATATTACATTGTTTAAATAATTGATTCTCAAGTGTACATTGATTAAAAGATAAATATAAAATGTTACCCACTAATTAATTGAAGAAAATGAACTTTAATAAAGAATTTGAAATATTTGTAACATTTTATAGATATCTAGGATTCAATTTAATTTAAGAAAATAAATGCAATATACATTTTTACAAATATAAATAAATAAACTATTATAAAAGGTTAGTTAATCATAAAATACAAATTAATCAAAAGGTTATAACAATTATAAATATACTACCACCTCATATGAGATGGGTGTCAGTTAATGATTGGGTTCAAACCTAGTGCTGATGACATTGGCACTAGGTGAAGCAGAAATATGTGTACTATATTTCCAGCTTCAGTACGGCACATGCACGGCAATTGAAATGCAAGTTCTTCGGTTGCAGCAAGCTTCTATTAGCATACTAAAGTTCTTAGTTTGGGCTTTTACTTCAATCTTGGGCAGAAGAATGATATGGTCGCGGAAGATGATGACCCAACAGGGCCGAGAAGGGTGGTGGACTTACTACTACATCATTTTAAGTTGCATAGCGATGTGTATCATGTCATCAATACAGTTCTCTCAAATGTAGCTTATCTGTTGGTGATTTAAAATTTGGACATTTTATACTCTGCTAGGTATTTGAAGAATGCTTTTAATTACTTAGTTTCAGCTTAAAATCTAATCTCTAATCTAACAGAAATTTTACATTTCTTTGTTCATTGTTTTTGAAAGATGCAACTGTTAGATAACATCCAAAAACAAATTCAAATCTATTTCCAGATTAGAAATAGATTTGATAAAAATGATTATAACAAAAGAAAATCTTTAATCTTAATTCCATTTTAAGTAAAAAGTTTAATTAAAAATACCTTCTCCAGATTAAAACAATAGTGTTTCCAACCCTTTAATTATTTTTGGACAATAACGGTAGCATCTTTCATCTTGGATTTTACAAAATATACAGTTTAAAAGGAAAAACGAGCAATTTAAACAGAAAAAGTTTAAAAAGTGACGTATAATAAAATATTTAAAACATCAATATTTTGTTAGTAAGTTTTTGCTCCTATATCTATATATTTGAGCCGCACCTATAATACTTTAATAAAAAGAACTAATAATTAATAAAAAAGAATTAATAATAATTTTAAAAAAATGTTATTGAAACTTTAAAATTCTATAACTTAAGCGCGCATCTCAAATATATATTTAAAATATATATACACGACAAAAGGAGTGGAATGGGATATAGGGTGTGAATACAGGTTAGTAGATGGAACTATGAAGCTCAATCTTAAGCTAAGATTGGCTGCTTCAGTATCGAGATAAAGATAGCTTGGTTTGTTTTAGCAATGTCTCAGATTGTTGATCATACATGTATTTGTTGATTTTGATGTCTTAATTTGGATATTGGTAACTATTACAATGACATTATTGTTTTATATTTTTAAATAAATTATTTTGTTTAATAATAAATTTATTTTATTTTATTACTGACTTATTTGATTTATAAAATATTGATATGCCAAATTAATAGGTGTTCAAATGTAATTCATGCTGCGTAAACTTGTCTTTTACTTTAAGATTTATTATTAATTAGAGGAGTTTCATTTTATAATTTATAGCTTCCCAACATTTTTGTGTTAATTGTAAATTTGCTAGTAAACTTAACTTCTTTCTTTGGTATTTTCTTATATTAGTTATCAATAGTAAATTACAACTGGCTATTGGAAAGAAGTCTAGATTTATTATCTAGTGGCACCTTCTAGTAAAGTTATGTATGGAAATATTTATTACAATATACATTTAATCAAAGACTAACTAGCACAATTACCAATAGAATTCTTTGTTTCAAATTTTTAATAAAATATTCACTCCTAGTATTAATATTGAGTATATGAAATAATATTAAAAATATGCACATCTCTGCATCTCCATAAACAAACAACAAATAAATTTACATATTTGAATTTTTTATGCCACCTTACTATGTTATAACAAAATTCAATAAGGTTTAGAAAAACATTTCATCATTTAACACCTATAGGGATGAGCTTCAAAGAATTGGTCATGCTTTATAATAATCTTAACTGCTTATCTTTTCCTGGATTTCATTCATTTATGCTGACATAAATTTATGTAAGATTATTACAATGCATAAGATATAATTGTATTTTTATATTGGACTATTTCCATCATCTAATAATATATGTATTGCATGTCTTTAGAAAAATTTATCTTTATTTAAATATTCCAAATACATTCAACTGTTAGTAATAGCACATCAAACAGGTTAGTATATGCACAACGTTTCGAGATGTATTAGTCTCCCTTCTTATTCAGATGTTGCTGGCCTGACCAGTTTTAGTACTAGCATGGGATTTGAACCTGGGTTCTTAGATTCCTGATTTTTGATTTTTTAAGTTAATGCTCTGACCAACTGAGCCATCTTGCCAAAGGACCCAGGTTCAAATCCCATGCTAGTTTTGTCACTAGTCAGGCTAGAAATACCTGAAGAAGAGGGTAGATGTAATACCTTTTGAAACCTTGTACATATATTAACCTATTTGATATGCTATTACTAATAGTTGAATGTATTTGGAATATTTAAATAAAAATATATTTTTCTAAAGACATTCAATACATATATTATTAGATGATGGAAATAGTCCAATATAAAAATATAACTAGAACACCATCATCACAAACCTTCAGGAAAACACTAAAGATATAATGAATGGTTTATACCAAAGAATGTGTATGAATGCAAATCAACACAAAATCGTAGCTTTTTATAAAACAGATTTTTTTAGTGATTACATTTCGCAATCTAACTATAATAACCATGTATGCTGTTACTATTTGTATGCTTGCATGGTGTCTGTTTTGTAGCAGCAGGCAGCTTCCGTTGTGTTATCTTTCAAGTGTAGATAGTACTAATCACCAATAATATTTCAAGCTACCATTATAATGTTAGGGATTTGAAATAATTTAGAAATCATGTAATGGTAATTCCATATCTCAATAACACTTTACTTGTGCACCATGTAATATGTATATTTTCTATATTAATGTTGAGATACTAGGGACCTACTCGATAATTTTAAGATTTTCTGAACAGCCCCCTGCATAGTTTAGATTATTATGTGAGATTTTTTTTTTCTTAGCTGCAGTAGTGGATATCATGAAAATTATACATGCATTTTTTTGACTGCCATGTTATTGGTAATGTTTTTGTATTTGATGTGGAATCCAAAATAACTTTTCTTCCAATCCTGGATCAGTGTTGGAAAAAGGTTGAACTTTCTTGGTTCTAACTCGAATTCCAACCGATTTTGTTAAATCAATTAGCAATTAGTGTTAACCATAAATAAATCCATATCAGTATTTCATTGTCTAAGCATGAATTAAAAATATTATTTTAAATCTTATATACTTAAAATACAAATTATTAATTATGCATGAAATAATTTCTGTACCAAAAATTCACTCATAACTTTAAACAGTTTCTATTGCAGTTTATTTATAATTTACAAATGACTTATGTAGAAATGGAGATATTGATATAGACACCAGATTTAGTCTAAATTTAAACAAATTCGTAGCTGAAAACATGAAGCAACCTTTAATGCTTTATCAAAGCTCTGATAAACATTCTCTATGTGTTGATAATGGATCCTTTATTCTTTTATTTTTCAGAATTTTATGTATGATAAATTATTAATGATCCTATCTTATAATCATTTCTTTTTTTTTTTAAGTTGCTGTTAAAGCTAAGGCATACTATAGTATTATGGTAAAGCATTTTAAAGATGTTTTGTACAAAGTTGGTTTTCTAACTATAGACTTAACCTGCCATTGGATTTAGAATTTGTAAAAAAGCTATATACTATATATTTGGCAAGAAACACAAAATTATTGAATTTTTTGGTGATGCATATTTATATTGTTTAAAACAATGACAATCATAACACAATATTCACACATATTCAGAAGTTAAGTCATTTTATGTTTTTTAGAATATTAGTTGTATATTAATATTCTTATTACTTTTTTTTTATTACCTTACATAATACTTCAAAGAATCATTACAATATGTATATACTTATTACGTGTATAAATAAATACCAAATATGCACATGAACATATATGTAACATAATAGATTCCTATTTGTTAGTATTATGAATTGCTTGCTTTCCAAAATATGTTTTCAGTATTTAAAGAATCTTGCTTTGCTTTATCTAGTTTATCTTTGAAGAGTGTATACTTTATTAAACTCTCCTTGGCTGTTATGAAATAATTGATGAATATAATTATCTGAAATAATTACATTGTTTGCATATATATAATTGTATATTGAACTGTTTCAGAAGTTCAATATTTAAAAAAAAAGCAAAAAAAAAAAAACAGAAAATATTGCCTTGTATTTTTTTTAGAATTTGTTTTTGCATTTTAAGAGTATGTCCAATAACACACTCATATTTTAAAATTCTGTTATTTTACTTTTTCAATAGATTTTAGTTTAAAATAATTTTCTTTTGACTCTTGTTTTTTTTTTCTTTACAATAATTAAAAGCAAGCAAAGTTTCTTTTTATTTTGTTGATTTTAATCTATTTGTAAAAGCATTTTAAAAAGTTTTGATTGCATCAAGTTTCTTTTTATTTTTGATTGTAATCTATTTTAAAAGCTGAGACTTATTTTTGCATTTACTTAAATTTAATTAATATTTGAAAATAGATAAGAGCCCTGGTTAGATTTTGCTTTTTTTAATTAACCTTTTGCGTGATCGTTGCGACAAAAAACGAGACGGTTTCAAGTCGCTTGAATTCTGTCATTTTTAATGCTACCATTAAGATTTTGCATTATTTTTAAAGGTTAAAAAAGTTCCATAAGATGCCGCCCTCTCTTGAATTATTTTACAAGTAAAAAATCAATAAAACTGACGTTGAAGGTCTAACAAAGGAAGAGGGCAGTCCGTCTTTGATGCTGATTGGCTGTAGACCGTCAAAGACAAAGAAAACCGCTTGTCAATAACTAAACTGCTACAATTTCTTTTCTTTCATTTCGAAAGTGATAAACAGATGTTTTAGACCATTTTAAAAGTATTTTTTGACAAATTATAAATTATTTTGATAAAGTATGCTAAAAATACAATTATTTTAGAAAAATAGTTAAGACTTTAGCAAAAATTATTTCTTTTCCACAACGTAAAATTGGGAAAGAAATCATTGACGTCAACAAAGATTTGCCGCTATCGAATATTTTTATAATTATAAATAAAAATTTATTTTTGAAAAAACTTTCATAACCTGACAAATTATTAATATACTTTTTACAAACGAAACTAAAGTGAATATAATAAAAAGATGAATATATTTTGACGGTTGAGTTTGTGAAATGACCAATTAAAAGTTTAGACTTTTACCTCACTTGGCCAATAAAATAATCAGTGCTCCAAAGGTTAAGATTAACCTAACGATCGATTGACATGCATTATTTCATCTTCTTGGTCAATTCGGCCCCTGCTGAATTTTTCTGTAAGTAATATACGTTAAAATGCTCGTAAAATGGTATATTTTATTACAATAAATTTTTTTCCCGAAAATTTTGCACTAAAAGGTGCAAAATTCTAAATTCTCACTCTTACAATAGACATAAGCCCCTCCCTGACATGTTCAGCGTTGCACATGTTTATTTGCAAATTTATTATGGTTGTAGATTCTTTTAAAATAATTTACACTATATTTATTAGATCTTAAGAAATATAAATTATTAATAACTTATTTTGATTTGAAATGCTTTATTTTTAAAAATATAACATTATATTAGCATGGCCTGAAGCAAATTTGAAGACAAGCTTTGACATAAACAATCTTTATATTTACGTGGAAGAAAATATCGCAATTTTGCAATAAATATTCAAAAAACAAACTTTTAAAGCATAATTTGTTAAATATAAGAGAAATAAATAATTATTCATTTCGATGCTTAAAAATAATAAGAATTAAGAAGTATTTAGTTCATTTTATAAACTGAAAATAATTATTCTAGAAACGATGTCGTGTAAAGTCTTTGTTTTGTTTGCAATTAGGTTTTTTATTATTTACAGAAACAAAATATGAACATTTAAAATATATTTCAATAGTAAATGAGGAGTCAGATTGACTTTAGGTCAACATGGGTGTAACAAAAATCTCGGCCTCGGGGTGGCCTTTGAGCATTCCATCTTCAGATTTTCAATTGGATGGACAGATGAAGAATTGGAGCGTGGAATGGATTGAAGCCTGTCCATTAAAATGTGAAGATTGGCTATCTATATATATATATGAGCAATTATTGCATATATGTATAGAGATGATAATCTGGACCAACTGATGATTGCTAGTTTAGCATGAAATATGTATATTGGTGATCATTTAACTTTTCGACATATATGTGTTCAAGTATATTAGTAATATGAAATAGAGTGATGGGTTGTGTGAAAGTCTGTGTTCATATACCCTAGATATTACATATATTGGTACAGGTGTGTAATAAGCCTGTATTTCAGTTATTACATAGATATCTGCCCATCCCTTGTATATGCATTAAATGGATTATATTCTGTATGAGGGGTCAGATTGACTTTAGGTCAACATGGGTGTGACAAAAATCTTAGCCTCAGGGTGGCCTTTAAACGTTCCATCTTCAGATTTTCAATTGGATGGACAGTTGAAGTTGGATTATGGAGTAGATTGAAGCCTGTCATTTAAAGTATGAAGATTGGCTATTTTTATATATATCTGAGCACTTATTTCATATATGTGTAGAGATGATGACCTGCACCAACTGATGATTGCTGGTTTAGCATGAAAGATGTCTATTGGTGATTATCTTTTTGACATATGTGTTCATGTGTATCAGTAATATGTAATATGAGATAAAGTGGTGAGTGGTGCATTGTGTGAAAGTCTGTGCTCATATACCCTAGATATTACATATATTGATATAGGTGTATACTAAGCCTGTATTTATAAACAAAAATATCAAATGAAGTCAAATTTATTATTTTCTGTTAAGTAATAATCATTTTATCATATATCTCACGTTGATGTGTGAGACAAAGAAAAACATCAGAAAATGCTGAAATGTGAAAAGTTTGCTGCATTTCAGAAAGTTAAGCGGAAGATAGAGATTTACTCTGGTCAAAATTTTTAATTAAAGATTTGGCGGGATATAACAATTCCCATAAATAACCCCTGGTTTCTTTACCATTTTATGATTCTGCTTCTTATTCGGATGCTTATGGTGATTCTTATTCAGATTGCTGCTCTAATTTTTATATTTACTAATTGCTCAACGCGGATCACCAAAGTGCAGACTGCTGAAGTTAGATTTCTTTTACTGACTGCTAATTGATTTGCTATTGGTATTTGCTTCTTGCTTGGCTAAGAAATAATTGCTTAACTATTTGCTAAAATAAGAAGTGAATTCTCTACAACATTGAAAATAATGACTATCCCTCCAGACTGCTAAAATTATACGCCACAAGGAACCTTCCTAATAATATGCTGTGCTAAATGAATCCAAAGAAGAAACCTGGGGCTCCATAATTGTCTTCAAGAATATTACCTAAAAGCTTATTCCAGAACTGATCCCAACAATTGCCTTCAGACTCCCGAACAGATAAATAAATAGAAATCAAAAATCCTCAAAATAAACTCTAGGTAGAATAAACTGTGCATTACCCCACTGGAAGAAATCTGCCAGACTGAACATTATGCCTTGAGGTAAAAGATTTCATATTATAACTAGGGCTTAAATCTATGTTATAGTCTCAGCTTAATCCTAAAAAGAAATCTGTCTCTATAATAGCTCGTGCATACTCATTGATTATTTTATTATGTGTTTTATTATTGGAGTCTTACTTTTAGGACTTCATATTGTAAATTTGTTAGAGAGTGTAGTGTGCATTTAAATTATATTTCTTTTATATTACCAGCCATTGATAAATGCCTGGGCAGATATTAGTAATTTTTTTTAACTTGCCAGTCTCTTATTCTTTAATTATAATTTATTTAGTCAATCTGGGTTTGTGTTTTCAGCAGGCCGTAAATCATTCTGCTAGCGATTTATCGAGTGTATTCTGTTTTTCATAAATCACAGAGATTCTGTTTAAGATTATGTAAAATGGTAAAATTTTCTTGTTTCTCTTGTTGGAGTCAACCGTGGGGGTCTCGAATGTGGCCTTTTTCTGGAGCATTTGTAGGCATTGGACATTCTTATGTCCCAAGGTTTCTTCTCCGGGCTAACGAAAGCTCGCCTGTGCTGTTTGTTGACTTCCATGCAAATCTCTAAATAAAAGAAAACTGGAATTTGTTTACATAAGTCACTAGCAGGAAGACATAAATTTCTTTTAATTCTTAGGTGAGAAAACAAACTTATCTGACAGGGTGCTTAATGTTACAATACTCTCATATAGTCTGATAAATCCGCTGAAAAAATCTAACTTTTATATTTTTGTTTGGCTGAGGTTTATTTTATTTTATTTTTTTTGAATTTTTATAATTATTTTGGGCTAACGTTTGTCTCTGTGTTCTTTTCTTAATTGTCTCAACAATGTTAGGGCTAGCTGGTAGTATTTATTATCATCTTTAAATTTGGGATCATTCTACATTAAATTTTGTAGGTCAATAGTGGCCTAATGGAGCCCTCAGTGATCCAAAGATGGAAGTGACCGGTACAACAAATATTAAAATTTTAGTGCTACCAATGTAGGGCCTTGAATTAGTAGTCATATTTTTCAAAGTAGAAAAATTAAAAATATAAAGTTTGGAATTAAATAAATATAGGGTTATTTCCCAATAGAAAGAGAGGCAAATAGATAGAGATGCTAAAGGGTGCCAAAATGGGATGGCAAATGTCAGCAAAATATGCTTATACTTTAAGAAAAGAATAAATCAGACACTAAAGAAATTGGACATCAAGGGAAAGATAAAGTGAACATGGGAAGGTCAGAAGGGGAGTAAAGACTAGGCAAATTAAACCTATACTTATAAGATTGATCCAGATAAAATTTTTCAGGACTGATATGAGAGAAAGTCCAGCTGCACATCTTGAAAGCTTTCAAGAAATGTTTCAATTTCACAGATGGTAGGAACAAGAAAAGATTGCAGTGACCTGTAATCATTTACACGGTATAACCAAAGGTTGGTGGCATACTATAAGCACAAAGCTAATGATATTTGGAGATTATAGTTATGTCATGCACAGTTTTTGGAGTGAAGAGAGACAACAGTGCATCTTTAGGATGTTCCAGCAAGCACATTCCAAGGTGAATAGAGAAACCTATACAATTTTTCTGCAAACAAGCTGCAATATTGAAATCATTGACAGCATTTTCTTTGCCTGAAAGCCGGATATTCAGAATAATAAACAATATGCCAGGGAACAAACCATGTTGAGCAATAATAAGATCCTTGTCGAAAAAATGGTAAAATTATTAACAGATATGGATCATAGTCTGATTTGTGAAGTACCTGAAGGGAGAGGAAAGAGAAGCATACAGGATGTTGGCGGGATAACTGTCCAATGTGGTGCTGGATAAAAATGAACCAACATTAGTTGGAGCTAACTAGACTTCTCCCCTCGTAACCATAAAGATTGGATTCCTTTCGGCGGAGGCTTTAATTGATTCAGGGAGTCAGATGTCCCTGCTTTCTAGTCATTTTTATTTGCAGATAAAAAAAGGAACTGACACCTCTGTATACACTTCCTGTAAAGAAAATGCAGGTTATAATGGCAATGGAAATGAAGCAGATATGGATGCAGTTACACCTGGATGGCATGGAATTGGACCAGGTCTTTTTGATAATGCCTGGGCTGATACAAGATGTCGTAGTTGGAATCAATTTTCTATACAGGCTTAAATGTGTGCTAGATAATGATAGATGCTTATTTCATTGTAGAGAAAGCATAATACCCTGGAGGAACTAAAAAATTACCAGTCGCTGCAAATACAGTGTATACAGCAGGTAATAGACAGCTAAAATGAAGATTAAAGTGTAACAGTCCATTCTAAAAGGGATGGAGCAGCAAATGAAGAATAAAGTGTAACAGTCCATTCTAAAAGGGATGGAGCAGCAACATCTAATGGAGGTATAAGGCAGGTTTATACAATTTTTTCTTAAAGACCTTGAGCTATTGAAGGATATGTCAATCAAATTAAAATTAATCAAGAAAATAATTCCCAAAGTTGATCCTATGCCATTCCATTTCAGTATAAAGCTGAGTTGGATAGTCAGATACAGCAGATGATCAAATGGGGTGTTATTGCTAAGCAAGCATCCCTTATTCTGGAAAGGGACATTCCTCCTACAATAACTGAACTTCTAGCAAAGTTTTAATGGAAAACCATTTTTACTACGATGGACTTAACCTCGTTATTCGCAAATACCTCTCCATCTGTCTGACCGCCAATGCACAGGCTTTTGGTATAAAGGGTTTAATCTGATGCTTTTTGGGCTGATCAATAGTGGGTCGGGAAAGAAGTGACTGAATGCTATCATGGTTCCGGAAAGGGACCTTCCCCCTACAATAACCAAACTTCTAGCTAAGTTTCAAGGGAACTACCCTTTTTATTATGATGGACTAACCTCCAGTTATTGGCAGATGCCTCTTCATCTATCCAAACCCCAATATACCAGCTTTTGGTATGAAGGGTATATGTATGTTTTTAATCTGATGCTTTTTGGGCTGATCAATAGTGGGTCAGGACAGAAGTGATTGAATGCTATCATGGTTCCGGAAAGGGACCTTCCCCCTACAATAACCAAACTTCTAGCTAAGTTTCATGGGAATACCATTTTTTACCATGATGGACTAACCTCCAGTTATTGGCAGATACCTCTTCATCTATCCAAACCCCAATATACCAGCTTTTGGTATGAAGGGTATATGTATGTTTTTAATCTGATGCTTTTTGGGCTGATCAATAGTGAGTCAGGACAGAAGTGATTGAATGCTGTCACGGTTCCGGAAAGGGACCTTCCCCCTACAATAACCAAACTTCTAGCTAAGTTTCAAGGGAATACCATTTTTTACCATGATGGACTAATCTCCAGTTATTGGAAGATACCTCTCCATCTATCCAATCGCCAAGATACCAGCTTTTGGTATGAAGGGTATACATATGTTTTTAATCGGATGTGTTTTGGGCTGATCAACAGGGTGTCAGGGCTTTTAATGTGTCTGGACAAGATATTACTTGAAAAGATCAAGAATAGTATTGTGATGTATATGGATGACATGGTTATTGCTTCCAGAAATATAGATCACAATATTTAGAGATGTTTTTAACAATGCCATCAAAAAAATGTCATTATCAATTTACAGAAGTTACTTAGCCATGGACAAAAGTGGCATTTTTATCTTTTTGATTGGAAAAAATGGCTTTAAACCCCATCAAGATAAACTGGCTGCAATTAAGTGTTTCCCTACATCTTCCAATAGGTGTCAGGTATGGTCCTTTTTAGGACTATGCAACTTTTATCATCGATTCTATGAAAACTTCACTGTAGATTCATCAACTTTGGTCCAGTTACTAAGAAAGGGTCACAAATGGATTTGGATTTCTAACGGGAACAAGAGTGTCAGCATATCAAGAGGAAGTTCCTTTAACAAGTAGTTCTGGCTTATCCTGACTTTTCTCAAACATTCATTGTACAAACTGACAGTAGTAGACATGGTTTGGGGGTAGTCTTATTTCAAATTGACGAACAGAAGCACCACAAGGTATTGTATTTTTGTAGCCAAACACTTAAGGGGGCTGAAAACTATTATACTACAGAAAAGGAAACTGGCTATTGTATGGGCCTTCGGAAAGCTTAACCAATTTTTGTTGGAATCAAACATCATTGTTATTACCGATCGTAAAAGTTTAGAATTTCTGAACAGTTACTTGACAAATGATCGATTGGTTCGATGGAATCTAGTCTTACAGAAATTTCAATATAGGGTTGTTTATTGCCCAGGGAGGGATAACATTGTGACCAATATCTTGAGCCGACATCCTACAGATTTACCTCATTGTCACCTGCACCCAGATTATGTTGGCTATGGATGAGTTGGTGTAGCAAGATTTATACTCTGAAATACATGCAAGACTCAGATTATGCTCAGATGGTAGTGTAGAAGATAGGCACACTGACTCCATCACTGGTTGACACATGTAAGTTAGAACAACATGAAGAAACCTATCGAATTTAGGATGGGATATTGCAATACAGGGTTATCTCAGAAGGGGATTCCTGGAGAACATTCATACTTAAAAGGCTTAGGAATCGGTTGATTGAATACATACATAGCCTTTATGGACATTGTGGACCACATAAGCTAGAGTACGTACTCCAAGAATTATTTTATTGGCCTGGGATGTACTCAAAAATCATCTCTTCTCAGAATCTGCTACACATGTTCACAAACAAAGCATGTAAATAAAAAAATTTACTGGAGTCTTGCAACTGATTTTGGCTCAGAATTCCATTTGGCTCAGAATTCTAATGAATTACTAACCATAGACTTATATGGACCATTACTAGCTTACAGACAATACCAGTTCTTAGTTGTCATGTATGATGTTTTCTCGAAATATGTGACAGCTTACCCACTAAGAAGGACTGATGCCCTAAGCATTATTAAAGTCTTGCAACAACAGCAGATCCTAGAATTGGAATACCATAGTTTATACTTACTGACCATGAAGTCTTGCAACAACAGCAGATCCTAGAATTGGAATACCGCAGTTTATACTTACTGGCCATGGGACAGCATTTAAATCCCACCAATGGAAGCAGTAGATTCAACAACAGGATATACAGCATTTATTAATGTCTATACATGATCCCTAATCTAATCCCTGTGAGTGGATTATGAGAGTTGCTTCAACTGCATAGCAGCAAGAACCACAGATTGGGTGAAACAAAACTAAGAATGTTATAGACTATATCAATTGGATGCTAAACGAGTCCACAGGGTTTATGCCAATTAGGTTACATTTTGATCGCAATTATCCTATACTTATTAAGACCCCATTGCCCATGAATTGAGGTAATATTAATAAAGAGATAAGGGAAGAGCAATGATAAGATTAAAGCACATGGCCAAATTACAAGTAAGCGAGGAAACTGGCAACCATGACAATTTAACACTGGTGTCTTGATTTTTGTCAGAAACACTCGTGTTAATAATCCAACCCAGCATCAGTGCAAAAAAATTTTCTCTATATATGATGGTCCTTTCACCATACAAAAGAAAAGTGGTCAGAATGCATTTATCCTGGAGGATAAGTCTGGGGTTTATGGATCCTATAATGTCCAGAGTCTCAGACCTGCTGAGCAAAAGGTTGATAATACAAGGGTAAGTGGTAGAAATTAAATTAGTAGTAATAGCTCAGTAGGCAGGGAACAGGGTAAACCTTCAGCAGGATTTCTGAGGGTTTTTTAAGTTTTAAAAAAAAATAGCAAAGAAATTCTTTTTTTTCGTGGTGTGATGGGCAGTTGAACGGGAGATTTTCTTTGCTTCAAAAGTCCAATATTTTTTAAAAAAGAAAGAGAACAGAAAATATTGCCTTGTATTTTTCTTATGATATGTTTTTGCATTTTAAGAATATGTGCAATAACAGACATACTCATTTATATTTTAAAATTCTGTGATTTTACTTTTTCAATAGATTTTAGTTTAAAATAATTTTCTTTTTACTCTTGTTTTTTTTTTTTCATTACAATAATTAAAAGCAGGCAAAGTTTCTTTTTATTTTGTTGATTTTAAGCATCAGGTTTCTTTTTATTTTTGATTGTAATCTATTTTAAAAGCTGTGACTTATTTTTGCATTTACTTAAATTTTATTTAAGATTTGAAAATAGATACGAGCCTGGTTGGATTTTGTATTTTTTTTTTAATTAAGATTAAGCGGGAGATAGTGTAACGGTAAGAATTGTCTCTCCGTGTAACAAAATCTAGGATGCTGGGTTCCAGAATCTGACCAACATTCAATTCTTTCATCTCTGCTCAATGATCTAATACCCTATGGATGATATTTCTCAAGTTACACAGACATTCAATTTAACCACGGTCCGGCAGTCACTTAGGGTGGAACAAGAGACTCATAAATTAACTAACTTAACACTGATTTGGTCTGGTATACACACATATGACTAAGTGATTAATTATAGAACCTAATAGATTGATCTACATATATATATAATGATCAATGTGCAAATAAATCTAGAGTTGGATAAAAATGAACTCACGGACAATAAAGATATGAAACGAGTTATATTTTAAATAGTATTAATTTAATAAATAAAATAAAAGGTAGTAAAACCAAAATATACAGAATTATGTAATGAGAATGTGAGAGATTACGTTCGCAGGCGTCACATAACTAATGAGATTAATGTTACATATTGTCTCATTATAAGTGTTCAATAAAGTATAGGGTGGTATTGAAGTTTATGCCTATAGTAATATGCCAGCTCTTTTGTAGTCCGCTAAATCATATGGAACTTAATAGCCGAAGTTATATAACTAATAGCGCTCCTATGGCGTCTGTATTTATCTAGTTAGGTCGAGCACATAATCAAGCTCAAGAGATACGCAGGTTAGCATGTTAACCTAGATTAGGATATACACTGACACTAGATAAGCATTTAATATAAAGGGAGAGAAAACTGGTTTATAATATGTTTATCTATATACTCTGACACATTAAACTATTAATAAACTAGAAGGTGCAAATGGGTTATTATTCACGGGCTTAAGCCTCAAAGGCTAGGTTGCCTTACAACCATTCAACTTGCTATGAATAGGAACATTAGTAGTTCAGGGAGTCAGATAAGCATTAATTATGAATAATCTAGGTTCTTGTGCCCTAGTTCTAAAAGAGTGTGCTTTACCCAAACTAAGTGGATAAGTGTGACCTTCACCAGCAACTCATCAAGAATCATGCAGCAAGCAGATAATTGTACATTGCATACTTAGTAAGGACACATCCGCAACTTATACATGTATAATGCAAATACATAAAAGTATATTAGCGTGCCTTAAAAATAGCGTCTATTTGCATATCTATACAACCCAGTTCTCAAATTTAGTATTTCAAATATACCTTTTAGGGACTAAATTAACTAGTAACCTAATTTAAGATTATCACCTGCATCTCAACATATATAAATCTAAGGAGGACAAAGCATATTTAAGGGACATATACGGATAAAACAGAAATATTCTTTGAGAATATCTTGGTGGCTAGTTCCTATGATGTACGAGTTACATATATTAGTTATAATTTATAATTAGAGTTAAGCAAACTGCAATTTTAACTAAAGAACGACTGATTATGAGAATATTAATACATGAAATTAATCAGTAAAATAATATCTCAAAACAGCGAATGAGAAAAATAATAATTCAATTATTTAATATTTATTATAACGAAGATTTGAAATTATCTTCGCAGATTGATAAGCTAAAATTATACTTATAAATACTCATGGTTTCGAGTTATTTGGCATATTAAATACATATAATATTAAAATTATAGAATAAATTGAATAGATTAGAAATAGGCATAAAAGACCGCAGAAAATTATACATTTAGTTTAAAATAGATTATCAGAGTTTTACATTTTAAAAGTGAATTTAATTTCACAAGTTTTACAATCAGACAAGATTTAAACATTAACATTTAACAGCTTTCTTTGCAGATTTTTGAAAAGGTGTTTGTAAAGGTAGGTTTAGTAAATAGCTAGCTTTAAAATGAAGAATTGAAAGTCACAGTTTATGAACAGCTCTGAGTGAAAATTTACCAGTCAGTTGTCTTCATTGCAGTTCTGGGCATTTGGGACGAAAATAAGTTGACACTTTTGGCAATGATTAGATATTAATGGAGATTCTACCACGGGCTGCTTTGCTGGTGTACGGCATAGTTTTATCGGATCAAAATTCTTTCCTCTCTGGCAAGGGCAGGAGGTGGTGAGTTATGGCCTACTTTACCCTGTCATTTTAGAGATGAAACGAATGTGGATTCAGTTAATAACTTGTATATAAAACTTTTTTTTCTGGCCACAAAACTTTAAGTATTTATATTTTCTTAATTCTGGCCACCTGTTTATTTTTACAAGCTTATCTGTAGTTGAAAAACCCATTACTTTATTTTAGAAAAACATTTAATGACGTCAACTAATTTAGATTTTGTTTTCTACTTTTTTTCCTCTGCAGTTTATTGTGACAATGCTATAAAATTCTGCGAATTGTCATTAACATTTTAGATTTATAAAATCAAGTTCACACTATTTTAGGACTATTGTGTGACTAATTTAAAAGTTGTTTACAAGAAAAATTAAGTTGCTTTGACAATTTGTAGAAAACTAATTTTATTAGCATATATGTAGAATAACAACAACGGAAATGTCTTATACCCATATGCGATTTCAGTAATATAACTATAAAATTGACTAAATAATTTAGATTAAAATATTTCTTAAGCTAAAAATCTTTTAAAATGAATATATATCTGTAATATATACATATACTATTAAAATTACAGACTTACCGTTTGCCTATATATACGCGATTCCGCATATATAGCAATTTAAGGTTTTAATGGGTACTCGGAGAGGGTTTGAACCTGGCATAGAGAGAGGTGTGGGGGTAAAACATGTGAAACAGGCAGATGTATGAAACCTACTGTTTCAATAGAGATCCTGGTCAAAACTTTTAATTAAAGATTAGGCGGGAGATAACAATTCACATAAACAACTCTGGGTTTTTGACTGGTTTATGATTCTGCTTCTTATTTGAATACTTATGGTGATTCTTATTTAGGTTGCTGCTCTAACTTTTATATTTACTAATTGCTCAATGCGGATCGCTGAAGTGCGGACTGCCGAAGTTAGATTTCTTTTCCTGCTTTCTAATAGATTTTGCTAATAGTATTTGCTGCTTGCTGGACTAAGAAATAATTGCTTAGCTACTTGCCAAAATAAGAAGTGAATATGCTATAATATTGAAAATAGGGACCGTCCCTTCAGAATGCTAAAATCCATTATAAGGAACCTTCCCAATAATATGCAGTGCTAAATCTTCCCAAAGATGAAGCCTGGAGCTCCATAATTGTGCCTTCAAGAATATGGCCTAAAAGCTTAGTCCATAATTGATCCCAATGATTGCCTTCAGACTTGAGGGCAGATAAATAAATAAATCAAAAACCTTCAAAATGAACTCTAGGTAGAATAAAACTGTGCATCACCCTGCTGGAAGAAATCAACCAGACAGAACATTATGCCTCAAGATAGAATATTTCCATATTATCACCAAGGCTTAAATCTCTACGTTATAGTCTCAGCTTACTCTTAAAATGAAACCTGTCTTTATAATAAGTATGCATACTCATTAATTATTTTGTGTTTTAGGATTGGAGTCTTAATTTTAAGGGTTCATATTATAAATTTATTTGTCAGTGTGTAGTGTGCATTTATAGTTTATACCCAATTTATTTCTTTTTTATATTACTAACCATTGATAAATGCTTAGGCAGATATTAGTAATATTTTTTTGACTCACCTGTCCCTTATTCTTCCGTTATAATTTATTTAGTCAATCTAGATTTGCATTTCCTGCAGACTGCAAATCTTTTGGCTAGCGATTTATTGAGGTTATACTGTTTTTTTTAAATTGTGAAGATTTTGTTTTCTTTTATTTAAGATTATATAAAATTATAATCTTTTATTGTTTTTCTTATTGGAGTCGGCTGTGGAGGTCTTGAAGGTTGCCTTTTTCTGGAGCATTTGCAGGCATTTGACATTCTTGTGTCCTGATGTTTTTTTCCCGGGGTAAGGAAAGTTCACCTGTGCTGTTCGTTGAATTCCATGCAAAGATCGTTCTCTTTTGAAATCTCTGAATAAAGGAAATCTGGAATTTTTTATATAAATCGCTAGCAGTAAGACATAAGGTGCCTTTTAATTCTTAGGTGAGAAAACAAACCCATCTGCCAAGGTGTTTAATGTTATAATACTCTTGTATACTCTGATAATCTGCTAAAGAAGACTGTGTCAAACTTACATATTTTTGTTTAACTGAGATTTTTTTTTTAAATTTAATAAAGTTTTAAATTATTTGTAATTATTTTTGGCTAATGTTTGTCTGTGTTATTTTTTCAATTGTCTGAACAATGCTAAAGATCTCTTTCTCTCCCTGGATCTAGCTTGTAGCATTTATCATCATTAACTTTTGCCTCACTGTAAATTAAATCTTCTAGATCAATAGTGTCTTAATGGCATCCTCAGTGATCAAAAGAAGATCGAAGTGACTGATACAATATATTGAGATGCCAAAATATAATAAGTTCAGATAATGGCAAGCAATGATAAACTGCCATTAATAGACCATTTATTATTTATTATAGTATCTATTAGCTGATATTTAATAAATTACTTAAATGAGACTTGCCAGCAAGAAAAATGAACAGATGATCAATAATAACCATGTTGAAGGCATTAAATTTATTAGAAAAAGTATATAATGCATAAAAAAATTAATGGTATATAATGAAACAATGTTCATTGAAGTGAATGAATTCTAGCATCACAGTGTTGAATTTTCCATTGTGAAGTCTGGATAAAAATTAAATAGCTAACATTTCTGGAGAAATTACTTATATATTTATCAGATGTTTGACATAACCTAATATTAAGTGTAGTAGTAGTAGTCAAAAAAAACTAATATAAAATGTGAGAAGTTAAAAGTTATATATTTACAAAAATCTGTTTTATATAAATTTTGCTTTTAAATAAAAAATATTTTTAAAAATGTTAAAGGAATGCTTTTACTCATATAAATGTTTTAAAAAGTAAAAAAAAAAATATCCCTTAAAAAGTCAAAAATAAATTTTCTTTAGCTTTCACACTGTTCTTAGTAATATGCAACCAAAAATAAAACCACAGGGCTTTTATTTTGCATTTTTAACATAATATTTTTTGCCCAACACTTATTTTGGGTGACATAATACTAAGAAAGTTAATTTTTAGCATTTTTTTTGTTTTGTTTTTAACTTAGTGCATTTATGTGAATAAAATCATTTCATTAATTTTTTTTTTTATATGTATATTTTATTTTCTTGGCTTTATATACTTCCAGAAATTAGGAATGAAGAATGTTTAACTCTTAATACTGTTAGATTTTGATAGTATTGTACACAGTATTGAAAACCACATAATATTAAACATTTAAATTTTTCACTAATTTTTTCTTAAATTGGTTACAAACATTTAAAAAACATCAGAAATATATATGAGTGCAATGTTTTAATTAGACTAGTAATTGAGAAGTGGATGAAAATTGAGTTACAAGATTTTATCTAGAATGACAGACAAATAAAAGAGTAAGTTAAATATAGAAGTGTATGAAAAAGAAAATATAACCAGTGAAACTAGGATATATAGTAGCTTACATCAGAAGTGATGAACTTTTTTTTGTCAAGGGCCATTTGAATATTTATATTCTCATATGTGGCCACACAAAATTATCAACTTAAAAATTAGCTTATTGTATTTGCTCAAAAATTTAATTAATTTCTGTCTAATTAATAATGCTGGGCAACCTTTTCAACCGGCAGGCCAATTTTAATTTCCCCCTTTCAAAGGATAAGCATAATGTTTTGGGAAATTAAAAATAAAGTAACTATTATTAATAATAATTGTTCCTTAATTACAATTTTTCTGATTTGCCTTGAACTTATCTATCCAGAATATAAATTTATTTTTATTTTCTGAACTGGTTAATTCTACAACAGCTAGGATGCAATCTTCTACAAATTTCCATTCAGAAAATGGTTTTGAATTTTCTGCGTTTTTTAAAAAATAACTTGCTCATAGAATTTTCTGACTTGTTTGTAATTTTTATAAAACATGTCAGCTATTTAATGAATCCCCTTGTCAAGTTTTCTGTTATAATTTTTTTTTCCTAGTAATTTTGTTGTGATCAGAATGTTTGGTAAATATTGTCTTTTAATTACTGAAATACTTTCCAATCATATCATGAATATTGATTTAGTATTTCTTTCTACAAATATATATATATATTGTAGCCCTTGGGTTTTCCCAAAGCTCCATTAAATTTAGAATTAACTATGTAAGACAATGTTTAGTAAAAATTTTCCTCATAGGTTGTATATATTTTTCTTCAATAGACAAACTCTCTAGCCAATGCTAGGTTTGAACCCATATTCTTAGGGATTTTGTATGTTTTACTTGATAGGCAATCTTAACATTTTGTTATAAAAGATTTCTAGGCAAAAAATTGTTTTATTTAGTATTGATTTATAAGATAGTTTAATAGCCAAGGATATAATTTATTTTGATAAGCAATATTTATACATCACTTTAATAGTTGGAGATTGGAAAGAAGGGAGAGGGGTGCGAAACTAGATAGTCATAGTTTTACAATGACAGGTTAGAACTCAATAGTTCATAAAATTAAATTGTAAAAAAAAAATCAAGGATTAGAATACTTAACAATCGGTTTAATTAAAATTGTATATGTGAGACATGTATGTAAGTATTTGGTTTAGTTGTAGATTTTAGTTGTAAGATTCATGATTAAATAATTATTCCATGTCATAGCAGCCAAAATTTCGGTCAAGGTTCTGGGTTTGAAGTTGGGTTGCTATACATTTTTTATTATTATTATAGAAAAAGTAAATGGGGGGGGGAAAGAGCTTTCATTTATTCTGAGGGGAGCTTTTTCATTTGTTCTTTGGGGTGATTTCCACGAGCATAGAATTACTAAAGTAAATCAAGTAATATCTGACAGGATAATGGGGGTCATCCATTGGAATGCAGCCATGAATTTGATAGGTGGTGGTCTTTCAAGAGGGCATAAGTTTAAAATAACAAGAAAGAAAAAAGAAACAATAGGCAATTAATCAAGGAAAACACTGACCAGATGTAAATGTTTATGGGGGGAATGAAGGAAGCCAGACAATATATAAGAACTCGCTCTTTTGTTGGGGGAAAAAATCTCTTTTGGGGAATCTTTTAATGAATCTCTTCTGGCTGTCCTCTTTTTGCTAGTCTTTTTTTTTTGCTGGCCTCTCTCATCATCAGTTATTGAGATGTCTTGTTGTAAAGCTAAAGAAATTTAAAAAAAGAAATAAAAAGAGAAAAGAAATCGTTTGTTGTTAGGTTATTCTGTTTGTCTCTTGAACGACAAACTTAGCCAAATTTAGTGATATAAGTAAAAAAAAAAAAGACTTTTGAGTAAGTTTTTATTAGGTGTACATCATTCTCTCTGAAATTAATCATCATGATTTGTATTATATACCTAATTTATCAGGAATGGGCAAATGGTAAAATTTAAACTACAAAAAAAAAAGAATCAAAATTTTGATTTGATTTCATATATGAAGCATCATATCTGAATACTAAGTGAACTGAAAAATACATCAAGAAGTGGACTTATATATTCAAAAAATTAAAAACAAGTTCTGTTCTGCTGTAATCCCCAGAAACCAAAATGAGGAAATCTTATCAGTAGCGCGAAAACTTTATACATTTTGGCATAGGAATTGAACTCTTATCACAGTGACTCTTTTCACATAAAGCCATGGGTGTACATGAACAAACCAAAGAAGGAAAAAATGGAAACCAGAAATCTGAGGGATAATCCTGGAGGACCATTTAAATATATTTTTATTATTTGCTATTTATTTCGAACATTTAATGTAAAAAAAAAAAAAAAAGAAAGAAAAAGAATTTTCTTTTAGCGTATATCCATTTAAAGTTAATCCACGTTAGAATTATTATTGTTATTATTTTGGGGGAAGTTGAAATTAATATCAAGTCATTTTGTATGTGCCTGTTAAATGCTTTTATTATTATTATTATTATTATTATTATTATTATTATCAATTAGGGTAGATGAAATTAATATCAAATCATTCTGTATGTGATTGTTTTAAATGTTTTACTTTTTTTTAATGAAAAGAGTGAGATATTGTTATGGGAAATGTTTTGGATCAGATTAGGAATTCTTATCAAGTGCTTGGACCTAGTGCTAAATTTTATGAAGGTTGTGTGAATGTTGGGTAAAACATCATCATTATGGTATAAACGTGCAGAGAGATAGTTTTAGAAAATTTAATTCGCATTTCTTATTACTATTATCATAAAGTTAAAGTTAGATACAAGCTAATTAAGGCTTGGAAAAAATTGTGGGCTTATGTTCTAGTGTACTATTTCGCAAGAGAGATGTAGATGTGAAAGTTTTACTTGTACAAATTGATGTTGCGGTTGGACAAAGAGTCTCCACCAAGGTAGTGAAGTCGTATAGCTCACTCACTAAGATATTTATTTCATATTTATAAAGTATTTAAACACTGGAAGAGTTTTCCCAACAGTTATTTTTTACACCCTAAGATGAGTTCCTTATTGATGGCTAGAGGCTAATAGGTAAACCCAAGTCTCTGTATGACTAGCGATAAAATCCTAGCATACCTCAACCTTAGTGAAAAGGTTTTCTCTTATTCGGGTCACTGCCTGCCTCACGTTAATGTTGATATTCCTTACGGGTGTATGAAATATAGCTATTACAAAGCATTACTTATAAATGTTGAATACAGGGTCGCAAACTCATTGATGTCAGAATGAGTGCGGATAGTGTGTGTGCGATTGGTATACTTGAACATTATTTTGTTGATATAATTTAATTTATCAATAAGAGCCAAGAATAATAATGTAAATGAATATTAAACTTAAGGGTTAAATAAAACCTACGAATATTGTAGGCAATGCGTATATAAAATCTAATAAATATATCTACAGCCAGCTGACAACTTTGCTGGTAAGGTAATATTACTGAAATATTATTGCCATAAGAACATGAATATAGAGTTATGCACGTGTGATAATGATTGAGCTAGATACCGATTTGTCGACATTTGAAAAGTAACTAAAATTAACTTAGTCCCACCATGCATAAAATATCTGTAGAGCATAGAGCGAAGGAATATTAAATAAAAATAATTAAATAAAATTTTTAAATTTTGGTATTGGAAGAGTTATCTTTAGAAACAGATCAGTAACTAAAAGCATTAAAACTGGGGGAGGGGGATTTAATGTTCACTATGTCTGAGATAAAAAAAGAACAAAATATAATATATGTGATGGTAACTTTTTATCTGTTTGTTATTAGTATTACTTCATGTCAATCGTGATTCCCTAATCATTAAAAATGAATATTTATATTTTAAAACCTCTTGGCATTATCAGTTGATTTAGGGATATTTTTTTTTGATGTAATATGCTTGTAGAACAGGGGAAAGCCATGCGAATCATCAAGTGAATATACATATTGTTATTGAGTTATAGTATGTTAATAAAATTTTTTATTTTGTTTTAAATAAAAATTTGCATAGGTCTCAATGTTTTGTGGTTTATTACAATCTAGACATCTCAAATCCAATCATACATCAATACATTATTATTTGAAGCCTCATTTTCATAAATAATTTTCCGTAAACTTTATTTAAATGGTTCATTTTCCGAGTTTATGTAGCATAGCAATACTCAAGATTACCAAATAATTCAGTATAGTTGAAATATAATTTATGAATAGGGATGGTTATTGGGTGATAGTGGATGCAGTGGGTGGGCATAAAACCTTTTCTCCATCCATTGTATTCAAACACCTCCCTAGATGCACTTAAGATTTTACTTTAATTATGAAAGTGTTTATATGTTATTTCTAAAAGATTTAATATAAGCTTAAATTATGCTAGCTTTAAGGTAAATAGACATTGACTACATTAAAGACAGCCAAGATCAACCTTGGAGGTGATCATGAGAGGGGTGTTTATCACCAATAATCCATCGCAGCTTGTTCCACTTCCAGACCTAATTATTCTAAAACCCTGAGAAGAGATTATAATGGGAGAAATGAGCTAGCAGAATAGAAAATTTAATAGTAAAAGAGATAGTAGTCTAATAGACCTATGAATGTGAGTATGTTGGAGGGATCGATCAGGAGGGTGGAGATGGATATAGAACTATTCATAATCCGAAACCAAATTTTAATCGTGACTTTAATGATGGTGAATGAGGAGTGTGCTGAGAATATAAATTGTAATGGAAGTTGAGTTTAAAGTTCTTCTGTTTAATAACCATGAACTTCCAAGAGTATTAATATTTTAAATGCATTCTCAGTGTTCTCTTAATCGATTGATTATTTATAAATCCATTCATTAAATATTGTTGAAATTTATTAGTAAGTTATTGAAAAAAGTTTAGCCTCAATATTTTCATTGAAGTTGCAATTTGACACATTGGCAAATATGATTATGGATGTTCTAACCCATCATCATCATCCCAATAGGCTTTAGAAAAAAGTTAGGTGTGAATCATTAAGCATCCATCGATCTGTCCAAGTAAAACATTACAATTGGCACACAATGTGGCCATGTCTAAGTGCCAGATAAAAAGTTTACAATTGATGCATAGCGTGATCTCCCGAGCTGAAATAAATAAATGTTACAATTGGCGCATAACATTGTGCGACCATTTGGATAGTTATAATTGGCGCCCAACATAGGGCTCGAGGAATAATGGGTGTTGGAAGTTAATTAAAAGATGCAGAATTGAGGTTATAGATGCCAGCAACTGATTATACCAAAAGTTATAAAATTAGGTATGGCAGTGTGTGGCTAGTTTGATAAAAGAAGTATCAAATATTCTTGCCTATTTAAAACTGATTATTTTTGATGATTGGATTTCTAGGTACCCAAAACATTTGAAATGAGACATCTAAATAGGATAGAGATTGCTAAGGTCAAGACCAATTGGGTGACCAATGTATAGGTAGTTGAGAGACTCATGATTGTTGGTTAATGGAGAGGGAAAAGGTGTGTGCCTAATTTTTTATCATTAATTTTTTTTATCGGTTAAATATAAAATGTCCAAGGGAAAAGAGACAGGTCAACCAGAGAATACGGTAGAGGAGACATTAGAGGAAATGTCCTTATTGTCACAAAGCGAAAGTGTAGTGGCTGAAATGTTGAACTCAAACAGATCAAAAAGAATCCAAAATGTCTGACATTCAACGATTTGAAATGATGTTACAGACATTGTTTAGTCAAATGAAAGAGCCAAGCTAGTCTAAGTATAGAATTAAAAGAGAGCCAAGCTAGTTTAGAAAATAAAATGGACAACCAAGCTAGTTTAGAAAGTAAAATGGATAACCAAGCTAGACTAAGTGAAGAATTAAAAGATATTCTAACCAGTCAGCTTAGTAAGTTGGATACTCAAATAGAAGTCCAAAATGATAAGCTGGAGACTAGAATGACAGCTTGAGAGCCAGTGCAGGGTCCAAAGTTTGAATATAGAAAATAGAGTAGAGAAAGCCATAGAAAATATGATTCTAGAGAATAGTTTGGTGTGAGATTACAGTCAAATGGAGGCCATGAAAGACAGAGTAAAATGGAACTTACCAGAGATCAACTTAAAGTAGAGTTGATAGAAGTACAATTGAGATTATCTCAAAATAAGCTAGAAATTGAGGTGGACTTGGAAAGGAGATTCACCAAGTTGACAATTGAGAGCTGAGAGAGTCAGAGTAAGACTGAGTACAAGCTAGAGATTTTGGACAAGAAAATAGAAGATACTAATAAAAAAATTAGCTGGCCATATGTACAAACTTGAGTGCATTGAAGCTCATTGTAATCAAATGATGTGTTTAAAAAAGATCTTGATGCACGATTTCAAGAAACAAAAAGTTCAGAATTCTTTAAGAATGGAAATGTAAAGTTATAAAGTGCATTAGAGCAGGCTAATCAGTTGATAGGGGTTTATCAGCTATAAGATAGGAATGTTCTGAGTCAATTAAAGAATCAGAGACAGATGGAAAAAGTAAAGCATTTTACATGGTCTTTAGAAAGGGATATGAAGAAAATGCAAGAAGAGCTCGTGACAGTGGTTTAGAAAGTCATTGAGTCACTGGAAGGAGAGTTAGAACTTACTCCGGTACTTATAAATCAGCTAGAAAAAATGAACGAGCAAAGGGAGTTTATTTGTGAAGTCATTAGTGAACTTCGTGCAGAGAATAGAGTAAGCCTATTGGATCAGGAAGGTCAAGAAATACAAATACGTAAATGCGAGGGAATAGGTAGTGTCAGAGATAGTCAGTATCGGGGGGTCTACCTACTCGAGACAGTAGTTTAAAACTTGTTATTCAGAGCAATACTAGTCTAAGAGGCAAATTGGTAAAGCAAACGGCAAGTTCCCTAGAAAGCGAAGATCAAGAAAATTTTTCTTTATGCAGGTTGGGTGAAGGTAGTCAAAATACCATGGCGACCAAGTTTTTAAAAATAAAAATTTACAAAGGGGACGATTTAGAAACGCCCGTGGAATACTTGCAAAGCTTAGAAGAATTGTTTCTATTTGTCAATTAACCGAGGGTGAAAAATTGGCAATAGCTATCAATCACTTATACGGTACTGCAAAAGATTGGTGGCAGTCACTTTTTGAATGACTATAAACCTATGGAGATTACCGACATTTAAGTTTAGATAGTTTTTGGGGAGAGGATAGGCAGGACAATGTCAGATATAAAATATCGCAAGGAAAGTACAGCAGTCAAAAGGGAAATTATGCGCAGTTTTTCCGCTGCCAAGCAGTAAAGCCAAAAATGTTGACTGTATTTCCCCTGTCTGAATCCCAAATAATTAGAATTATCAGGCATAATTTACACTGCCAAATAGAACAGATTTTAATTGCTGCTAACCACCCCACTATGGAAGAAGTAACTAAGCTTTTGGAATCGTTAGAAATGAGTGAGAGAGGTTTAGAAAATAGGGTAAAAATATACAGATACATATCCACACTAGTAATGTGGGTGTGTCAACCATACAGTATAGGTTTAGTGGTAGGGACTCTAGGGGTCATACTAAGTTTAGGCTCAGTCCTTATGCTGGGAGAACAACTCGTGTGAGTGGGCCAACAAGTAGAATTAACAGAGGGGGGTTAACAAACCCTTTACGAGTGATGTTCAAACTGCTCCTAAAATTATTAACCAAAATACTAGCAAAACAAGTGCATTAAATTAGAGAACCTCATTGGACAGTTCCTCACTCGAGGTTCATATAAACAATATAAGAGGGATGAGGTGATATGGCAGCTGGAGACGATCTGGAGGTTGATTTTTTAGAAGAGAATCAAGTGACTCTCCCCCCTTCTTCCTAGCTGTCCAACCATTCTAATCTCAGTGGCAGGAATTTTTATCACTGTTTTAGTTGACTCGGGAAGCCAAGCTTCCATTTTATCAGAAGAAATATATATAAAAATTAATAATTTAGACCAAACCCTTCCTACTTTGCCTATTAAAGCAATGCAAGTCACACTCGCTAATGGCAAGAAAACTAAACTATATAGCAAGCAAGTTTACCTACCTTTGAAGATAAATGACACTGAATTTGAACATGTTTTCTTAATTATGTCCAGCCTAATTCATGAAGCAATGATTGGCTCAGACTTCATGAATTTGAATAACTTATTGACTACAAAAATTTTTCAATGCCAGAATGAGGCTTGTCCGTTTGTTACAAATATAATTGATCAGCCCAGTCAATTAATGTGTATACAAAATATGGCACTTGATCTGAATATTAAATTGAAACTCGAAAGTTTGTGTACTATAGACAGTGAATACTATGAACCGCTGTATCAATTGCTAGTCTTGTATAGAGATGTTTTCTCAAAGTTACCTGGCATATTGAGGGGATGTGTACATCGAATCCAGTTAACTCGAACCATTTCAGCAACGGACTTAACCAATTCCACACCAATATTAGGCAGAAGTGCAGTACCAAATCAATAAAATGTTAGAATGGCAAATACTAAAGAAAAGCCCTGCATTTATTAACCCTTTGGTAGTGGTTAAAAAGAAAGATGGGACTATTGGGGTATGTTTGGATGCGCGCACAGTCAACCAAGTTACTATTCCTGAACGTGATATCCCTTCCCCTGCCCATGAATTATTAAATTTCAAGGGAAGAGCATCTTTTCAACCTTCGATTTGACAGCCAGCTATTGGCAGATACCACTTAATGAAAACGATCAAAAATATACGGCATTCCGTTATCAGGGTCAATCCTATGTCTTCCAGAGGAGGACCTTTGGTTTAATAAATAGTGGTGCTGGCTTGATTAAATGTTTTAAACATGATCTTTTCTAAATTATGTATGTAGACGATATAGTTATAGCATCTAAAAACTTGGTTGACCATCTGCAGCATCTAAAATTATTTTTATCAGAATGCTCTGCAAATAATATTAAAATCAACCTTGAAAAATGTACTCTTGCAGCTACTGCAATAACGTTTCTCAGTCATTTAATCAGTGGTGAGGCGATCAAACTCCATCCTGAGAAAGTAGCAGCTATTCAAAATTTTCCCCTTCCTCGAACGCGAAAACAATTACATTCGTTTTTCAGTCTGGTCAATTACTACCATAAATTTTATTAAAATCTAGCCTTCGATACTGCACATCTCTGTATTGCTTAAAAAGAATGAGAAATGGAGGTGGACCACAGAACATGACAATGAGTTTAACCAAATTAAAAGGGCATTTTTAGATCTGATTATACTGGCATATCCACGTTTTTCAAAAAAATTTTTACTTACAGACTGATAGTAGTGGCTTTGGGTTGGGGTTGTATTACACAAGAGTAATGATTTAAATATACCTCAGATTTTGTATTTTCTTAGTTGTCACTTGAGAGGAGCTGGGACCAACTACACCATGATGGAGAAGGAGGCCTTGGCTGTGGTGTGGGCATTTCGGAAGTTAAGGCAGATCTTGATAGGATCGGAGGTGGTGGTTTTATCTGATCATCGTAGCCTAGAATTTTTAAATAAAACTTACCTTAATGAAAAGCTGATCAGATGGAGTCTCTCTCCAAAAATTTAATTATAGTATTATATATTGCCAAGGCAAAGACAATATTATTGCTGATATGTTGAGCAGACATCTGATAAAAGCAAGCTATATAAACCCACAACCAGATGGTGTAGTCATTAGTAATATAGATTTGTCATTAGAAGAGTTCGTTCTTAAAAACTATAAAGAATTGGCTACTTTACAAGCGCAAGTAAATCGGTTGAGGAAAATTAGAGATGTTTTAACTAACCACAATAATTTAAATAAAGAAAATAAATTTACAACTGGAGTGAAAAATAATTATAAGTTGGTAAATAATATTTTAGTAAAAACGGTGAGTAAATTGGATGATAAATTGTGGAGGATGGTCGTTCCCCCTTGTATGATAAAGCAATTGATTCAGTACGTCCACTGTTAATATGGTTACTATGGGGAAAAGAAAATCAAGTGTGTTTTAAAACAGTATTTTATTTGAGACAAAATGACAGACTATATATGACAGTATAAAATCATGTGAGGTGTGTTTGAAGACTAAATTTAGTAATCGTTCATTTGCAGGAGCTTTATAGCCAATATTGTCTAATAAACCAAATGAGCTGTTAGCTATCGATTTTTACAGCCCACTTCCACCTTTCAATCGCCAAAAATTTATACTGGTTATGTATGATGTCTTTACTAAGTATGTCTGCATACCCTGTACCTAAAGCTGACACTAGAAGTGTGGTTAGGTGCATGGAGAGTTTTCAAATTCCCTTGGTCAGAAAGCCGGAGTTGATCTTGTCTGACCACACCACCACCTTCATTTCCATGACTTGGAAAAGATGGGTTCGGAGGAATAATGTGAAACATGAGTTCCATAAGAAATCCACAATCTAACCCATGTGAGCGGTTGATGAGGGAGTTGAGTAGGTTGTTCAGGGTCTATCTAGATGAAAATCATCGGCAGTGGTTTAATAAATTACCTCAAATTATACAGTACATCAATGTCACGATTAATGAATCCACTAAATTCTCCCCAATCCGATTGCACTTTGGGAAACCGGAACCACTGCTTAATACTCCCTTGCCTATCATTCTGGAAGATATAATCCCAGGGGATGACCAGCAAACAGTTAAGGTTAACTTAAAGAAAATGAGTGAAAAACAAGTCAATTTGTCTAAAGCTAGACCACATTCTTTCAACGTACACGATTATGTACTTGTAAGGACATGTCACATCAGAAATCCTCAAAAGCACATTTTCAGAAAATTTCTGAACCTATATGAAGGCCCCTATCAGATAATTAAGAAGATAGAAGAGAATGCCTTTCTACTCTCAATCTCAGAGAGAACTCGAGGAACCTACCATGCACGAAGCTTAAGGCCTGTCCCACCTAAAAGGTAAGCAGAGTAAAGTGTAATTAGTAATTGCAAGTTCACTTTGTTTAATATAAGATAAATTATGCATATATGAATAATGATGTCATTTGAATTCGGAAAATTTTACTTAATGGAGGGGGATATGTAGCCCTTGGGTTTTCCCAAAGCTCCATTAAATTTAGAATTAACTATGTAAGACAATGTTTAGTAAAAATTTTCCTCATAGGTTGTATACAATTTTTTCTTCAATAGAAAACTCTCTAGCCAATGCTAGGTTTGAACCCATATTCTTAGGGATTGCATACATTTTACTTGGTTTGCCAAAAAATTGTTTTATTTAGTATTGATTTATGACTGTTTAATAGCCAAAGATATAATTTATTAGATAAGCAATATTTATAGATCACTTCAATAGTTGGAGATTGGAAAGAAGGGATGGGATGTGTGTTATTTATAAAACTACGTTAGAGAGTGAAACTAGATAGTCATAGTTTTATAGTGACAGATTAGAACTCGATAGTTCATAAAATTAAATTGTAAAAAAAAAATCAAGGATTAAAATATTAAATAATCGGTTTAATTAAAATTGTATATGTGAGACATGTGTGTATATATTTGGTTTAGTTGTAAAGTTCATGATTAAATAATAATTATTCCGTGTCATCTTGTGGGGAACTCCTTTAAAGAAGAAGTAATTTGTTTGATAGTTTATTCATAGTAGCCAAAATTTCGGTCAAGATTCTGGGTTTGAAGTTGGGTTGCTATATATTTTTTATTATTATTATAGAAAAAGTAATGGGGGGGGGAGAGCTTTCTTTCATTTATTCCGAGGCTGCTTTTCTTTCATTTGTTCTTTGGGATGATTTTCACGAGCATAGAATTACTAAAGTAAATCAAGTAATATCTATGACACAGGAATTTAAGTTTAGAAATAATTGTTGTCATCCATTGGAATGCAGTCATGAATTTGGCAGGTGGTCTTTCAAGAGGGCATAAATTTAAAATAACAAGGAAGGAAAAAGAAACAATAGTCAGTTAATCAAGGAAAACACTGACCAGACGTAAATGTTTAGGGGGGGTAGAACGAAGGAAGCCAGACAATATATAAGAACTTGCTCTTTTGTTGGGGGAAAAAATCTTTTGACAAATCTCCTTTTGCTGGTCTCTCTTTTTGCTGGCCTCTCTCATCATCAGTTATTGAGAAGCCTTGTTGTAAAGCTAAAGAAATTTTTTTAAAAAAAAAAAGAGAGAAAAGAAATCGTTAGTTGTTAGTTATTCTGTCTGTCTCTTGAACGACAAACTTAGCCAAATTTAGTGATATAAGTAAAAAAAAAAAAAGACTCTTGAGTAAGTTTTTATTAGGTGCACATCGTTCTCTCTGAAATTAATCAACGTCATGATTTGTATTATATACCTAATTTATCAGGAATCGGCAAATGGTAAAATTTAAACTACAAAAAAAAAAAGAATCAAAATTTTGATTTTGATTTCGTATATGAAGCATCAAACAAGACCCAGGTGTAATTATAAATCATTTTATGCTTTTTTTTTTTACACAATTTTTTATTTTTTTTTTACCAGTAAGAAGGATGATATTGCATTTAAACTTTATTTGTTTGATTTGTAAGAACTAATTAGTGAATTTCAAAATATTTTTTGTATTGTTTTTTATATTGTTTTTTATTATATATGTAAATTTTTTTATTGAATATGTTAGAACTTTTTCCACATAATTTCAACTGGCTTAGAATTTATACCAGAGAAAACTTCCTTTTATTAAGACCATTAAAAATAAAAAAATTAATTAGTTAACAAGAAAAGTGTATTAAGTTGTTGAATTTTTTTTTTTTTATAATAAATTTTATGTTATATTAGATAACATTTTAGATTATAGTACTTATAAATTGATATCTATTTATGTAATGACATAGTACTATATTAAGAAGATCAATTTCTTAAATTGTATAATCAATTTGTATAATACATCTAGTTGTGAATGTGTGTGTATATATATCTAACGGTTTAGAATAACAAAAATTAGATTATCACCTATTATAGACTAATCAATATTTAATTATTGTATACAAAACACAAATTTGAGTCAGAATAAATGGAAATACAGTTGGAAGTCCTTTAAAGTACTCAATAAAAACAACAGATAAAGATTACTGAATATAGAGAATAAAAATAGCTCCAAATCTATATTTGACAATATCTTACTCTATTCTTGAGTCATAATGTTTGAATAAATACAAGTATAATTTATATACCTAGAGTTTGAACACATACTTTTTCAAGATCCCTTCAGCTATCCACTTGATCTCATACAACCAATACACATGTCCACATACATGTGAAAAAGATAAATGATCTCCAATATATCTATTTTGTGCTGAACCAGCACTTATCAGTTGGTCTAGATCATCATCTCCCACACATGTATAATCAATACTCTGTTTATATTAAGATAGCATATCTTCAAACTTTAATGGATAGTCTTCAGCCATCCATACGGTTGAAAATTTGATGATGGGAAGCCCAAATCTCTTATTGATGCCAATATTATTGTCATGTCCATATTGACTTTAAATCATTCTGACTTTTCATGTGTAAAACCTTGTTCATAAATACACAGAAGAGGGATGGGCAGGATACAGTCTGAATCTTTAATTACATATAAACTCTGAGTATATAAATTATACTTGTATTTGTTCAAACATTAAAGATTCAGCCTGTATCCTAATCATCCATCTTCTGTGTATTTAAATGGACAAGGTCCTATTCATGAGGTGTCAATGTGAGCATGGCAGTAATATTGACATCAAGAAGGGATTTGGGCATCTCATCAGATTTTCAATGATATGGTTGACTGAAAAATTGAAAGGTGGAGTAGATTGGAGCCTATCCATTAAAGTTTGAAGAATTACTATCTTAATGTAAACTGAGCATTGTTTATATATGTGTGGGAGATGATGATTTGGACCAACTGATGAGTGATGGTTCAGCATGAAATAAGTATATTGAAAATCATTTATCCTTTTCACATGTGTGTGGTCATGTGTATTGGTTGAGAGAGTGGATAGCTGAAGGGAGCTTAAAAATCTGTGTTCTTGAGTCATAAGTACAAGCATAATTACACACTGGATACTAAGTAGTAGTAGTAGATTTGCAAATTAGTTTTTCACCATTAATATTTTTTAAAAGGAATCACTATTTGCTGTTTGTCCATTCATAGCTACTTTTCATTGATATTATGGCCATTCAAGATAATGGCTTGAAATTTTTAAATACTCTAAGGTTTTGAACCTAGGATGTTTTCTCTGAAGACCATTAAGTGTACACACCTTATATGTGTAAAAAATGTTTTAGGTATACTTATAAAATGGATTAATAATAATTTTCAAATTATATTAAAAGCCTTGTCGTTTACTGTCTACAAAATCTGATCTTTTTTCAAGCAATCTTTTCCTAATTAAAATGGCAATGATAAATTTTCATCTTTGGGATCATTAATAATGGATCTTTAATCCAACTTTCACTATTTAATTTTATTTGCTTTTATGTAAAATTAAGCTTGGAGATATTCATGAAATGGTTAGAATACATTTCAAAAGTAACATGAGCATGTTTATCACCATCAACCATTATCAGTTCATTTCAGGATGAAAGTCTCTTCAAATTCAATCCATCTTCTCCATATCACCTTTGCACACTTCCTTATTTCACCCATCCATCTTATATGTTGTCTATTTCCGGATCTTTTACAATCTCCTGGAATCCCATTTAAGATTTTAACTGTCCATCCATTATCATCTCTTCTAACAATATATCCAGTCCAATTCCATCTCAATTTCTTATTCTTTCAACGATGTGAGTAATATCTGATTGTTCTCTTATTCATGTCTTTTATTTTTGATTTCTTCTTGTTACTCTTAACATGCTTCTCTCCGTACTTTTTTGGGTGATCTGAAGTCTCTGTATTGCTCTTCTGTTAAGTGTCCAAGTCTCAAATCCATAAGTAAGAACTGGTAACATATTATTAAAAATCTTCATTTTCAAACTCATAGGCATAATTCCTTTTAATATTAAGTTATTTCTACAAAAAGCACTCCGACCAAGTTTAATTCTATGATTAATTTTATCCATTTTGTTTCCATGTGTAGCAATAATTTGATCAAGGTATTTGTAATTGTTAATTTCTTCTAACTCATCATTATCAATTTTTATTTTCATTTTTTGAGAAAATCCATTGAACATTAATCTTTTCAAGGTTTACCTTTAGTCATATTTTTTTACTTTCATCTGAGAACTCTTGTAACATTTTCTTAAGCTCTAAAGCATCATTTGCAAAATCTACTACATCATTGCAAAATCTAAATGTCTTAAATAATCACCATTTACTTTTATTCCTTTAATTTCCCATTTTAATCCACAAAATATTTTTTGCAGCACTGCTGTAAAAAGTTTTGGAGATATGGAGTCACCTTGTGTTACATCCTACTCAATGTTAACCTCCCTAGTATCATTATGTAATCTAATTGTTGCTGTTGCATTTTTATAAATATTTTTCAGAATATGACAATATCCTGGGTCTATACCTTTTATGATTCAATTCTTCAATCACTGAAGTAAATCATATGGAATCAAATGCCTTTTCATAATCTACAAATCCTAAGCATAATGGCAACTCATATTCATTAATCTTTTCTCTATAAGTTCTCTCAATACTTGGATATAATCCATTGTATTAAATCCAGTTTGTTCTTTTGATTGGTTAAAATCTAAAGTTCTCTGTAGACAAGTTGTAATCACCCTGGTAATTTTTTTTATAAAACTGATAGGTTTGTAATTTCTAATATCTTCTTTAACAACTTTTTTTAAATATTAATACAACATTCTTTCAATCATCTGGGTACATTTTTATCATTTAGTCATTAGGTATGTAACTTTGCCAAAAAAAATTATATTTCATCTGCTTTTATAATATCAATTATGATTCTATCATTACCTGGAGCTTTTCCCTTCTTCATAAATTTAATTGCATATTTCACTTTTTCATTTAAAATCCTGGGCAGTTCAAAAAATAATAGTTGTAGGAGGTACTTGTTCTTTATTACTATATAATTCTTAATAGAACTCTTTTATAGATTTCATGATGTCATTCTTTTTTTAGTAATAATTGCATTTCTTTTTCTTATTGCAGATATAAGTTTCTTATGAATACCAAATGTTGTTTTACACTCTTGAAACTTATTCTCCTATATAGCTTTTTTTGCTAGTTCATAATTATACTTTTCTATATTGTTATCAACTCTTTTTCGCACCATTTTACAAAATTTGAGATATTCAATCTTTTTTAATGCATCATTTTTATATATTTTTATAGTCCTTCTTTACTTCATAAATTCTCTAGTCTCAGAAATTTTACTGGTCAATTGCTGCTTTTTCCTACATTGTTGCAGTTTTTAAATGTGTACGAATTATTTTCCTTTTGATTTCATTCAAATATTAATTTTGTTCAAAATTTGCTAATATTTGAAATGATTTACAAGTTCTAATTTAAATTCACTAGAATGTTTCTGAAGATTGTATTGTTTTTTTAATAATTTTTGTCTCTAGTTTTGCATTAACATGTATCTTACATCTCACTAATCGATGATCATTTTCTGTTTTGAATTTATTAATAACATTACAATCTTGAAATATGTATTTTCTGTAGTCAAAATATAATTCATTTCTACTATATCTTCATTTAGATGCTCCCATATCCATTTCCTTTTTAACATTTTTCTCAAAAAAAGAATTCATAATATAAGTTTTTTTGTTTTCTGCAATCTCCAAAATTTATTTACACTCATCTTTCAATTGTTTACCAGTTGTAACATTAAAGTCTCCCATAATTTTAAAATGTTGTTTGGTCAGATCAAAACCTTTTGTACATCTATATAAAAACCTTCTTATTCCATCAGTATGAAAATTTGTTGAGGCATAAACCTGAATTATCTGTATTTGGTAGGGTGACCAGACTGGTTCGATCAAAAATCGGGACAAAACGACCAATCATTTTTATGGCATTGCAGTCTTTTTTTTTTTTTTTATAAAACTCCATTCCTGTGTATATTCATCATTGTAATTACACTTTCTCTTTGGCATTTTGTCTATTGTTTAGTATTATTAATATTCCTATTTTATCATTATAGAATAATTACACTTTCTCTTTGGCATTTTGTCAATTGTTTAGCGTTATTAATATTCCTATTTTATCATTATAGAAAATTCATATTAACAAAGAACTAGTAAAACTACATTGTCAATCAAAGCAGATGCAAGTGCAGTTTAAATTTTAGCCTACAAAAATCCAACTGTCCATGCTCCAAGTGAAGTTGGACATGAGAAGGTGTCTACCCTGAGAACCTGGCCATGTAACGTAATAGCGATCTTTGTTTTGGTGTTGGAATTTGTCTAAAGTTTTATAATATTAATATAGGGTCTGAAATGGACAGAGAGGCAAGAAACTATCATTTTTGCAATGAATTATTTATGTAAGACAAATAATAATTATGAGTATTTGAAAATTGGGACATACATCAACCCCAAAAAAGACATTTCGGGGACACTGGGACATCTAATCAAAAATAGGGACAAATCTGGATGTCTGGTCACTCTACATAATATTATAATGAAATTATTTTAATTAGAAAATAAAACATAAATTCATATTTTAACTCTTCTTATAGTCTCGGCATAATCTTTAAGGGGTAATGGATGAAAAAAAGAGATTGATTATTTAATATACACATTATTTTGTAATATAAGACAAAATTAAATACCACACAGCATTTTATTGTATTAGCAAGGAATTTTATGTTGAACATCTCAGTGTAATTCAGGGGAAATATAAATGTTTAAAGTTTTATACATACTATTATATTGTATAATTTTTTTATGTTTTATGTTAATCCATTTATTAATTCTAATTAATTCTGGAAAAGTTGTAAATAAGATATTAAAATTAATGTTTTAAAATTTAAACCAAGTATCTAGAGTTGCATTTCTTTTGTGGGAATCATCATTACTACACTATCATCAGAGAGTATGAATTATAGTATACACATTGACCAAAACATATGATTTAAAATTTCGAGGAGAAATTAATTTAATACAAGATATTGTATCACAATTATCTGCGAAAATATTTCTTAAATGGAATCTTAAATTATTGCAAGTTATCTTGATCACATCAGTCATTGATAAAATATATTGCATATTTTGTAAAGTATGTTTATTTTTAGGAAATCAGATTAGGAATTAGTTTTTATTTAAAGTTTTAAATGATGATTACAATTTAAATAGCAATAGTGATTTATTATTCAATAACAGAGAACATTAGATCAATATATAATAAAATGATAATATAACTTATTAATTAAATTAACTTAAATTTAATAATTATAGATATTTTATTATATTTATTTAAATATTGTTAGTCATGGGAATATTTGGATACTTAATAAGGAAGAGTGTTTTGGTATTTTTATGCCATTGAATGAATACTTCGGTATATATTTAATGTTAAAGGGGTATGTAATCTTGTTAATAGGATCAGTGGTTCTCATAATTGCTAATACAATTAAATATTATTTAGAAATAATAAGATAATTAAATTGTACCTAGATAAAGTCATAGTATAGCCCAATTTAAGGACTGGACATGGTTTCTAGGGGTTATCCCCCTATTGGCAGGGTACAATACATGACATCACATTTTTTGTATATATCTCTAAATAATTTAAATTTTGTTAATTTTTATATTTAATTTCATTTTTATACTGACACTATCTAATTGTGACATTTTTCTATCTCTTTCATTCTTTTGTATTTGATCAAGTTATTTAAATATGAATAATTTAAAACCATTGCTTTTTAATATAATAAAAAATTTTAAAAAGCACAGATAGTTTTTCAGATTGCTGACAACTTTGCATGCTCCAAATCCTATCGTTGAATTTCATAGTTAAATAACAAAAAAAGATATATAAATTCTTCCATCATTTAGTTCAATTTGAAAATTTAATGCTTGAATATAGTAACTTAAGATATATACATATATTTTCACAGGAATATTAATTCCAAAAATAAAGAGATAAATAGTAATTAATAAATAAGTAATATAACTTATATGCATTTTTGGTGCTGAACATCCTTGTCAAAGACAGTAGTTATAAAATTAAAAAAAACAAAACATTACACACCTCAAACCAAAATATGGAAGTTATGAAATCATCAGTTTAATTGCACATATTCCAAACAGTACTCAATTGAACATAAGTAGACTTTTTATTCATTATAAAGATACCATTAAAAATAAACCAAGCCTCCATAATTTTATGTTTCCTATCATTACAATCTCTAAACCATTTTTATTTAGCTAGGATTGAAAACATGACTAAATAAACGATCATGATGCAGAAATACTGATGACATCGAAGAATCCAACTTAGCTTTATTATAACAATATATATGCTGTTTATGTTTTATATTAATGTTGTTCTGGATTCACTATAATAAACATAAAGGCAATTATGTTCCTGACACTTAATCAGATCAATAATACAAGGATGTTTCTTAAGATCAATTAGTCCATACTATTATCAATTAAATGATTTAATGTAGTAAGTGACCAAAACAAATTATATTCTTTATCACACAATTTCTTCATATTTAAAGATATAGAAGACATATAAATGAGTCATTGAAAGGTTTAATATCCTTAATTTGATTACTATTAAACTAATATTAAAATGCATAACATGTTTAAATAAAACATGTTTATTGTAACCCACTCTTATTAATTTAGACATATGCTTATGAATATTTTTTTTTTTTTATCTTTTACAAATTATGGTTCTGGTGCAAGAAGGCCTTGTAATTTGCATAATTATATCCTAGATATAAACAGATTTAGGATTGATATAGCCTCTAACATTAATAGACTTAATTTTTATTGTGTAGTTCAATGTATTGTTGTTATGCTTTTTTAACAAATTTAGATATATACAAATTAAAAAGTGTATGAAACACTTGAACGAGAAGCTATACAGATTCCAAAAATTACTATACGCTAAGTGCTTTCGAGGCAAATGGCCTCAAAAGCGCTTAGCATATAGTAATTTTTGGAATCTGTATAGCTTCTCATTTAAATATTTCATACGCTTTTTAATTCGCATATTAAATTATCGAGGGAGGTTTAAAATCCTTAATATTTTACAAATTTAGATATTTAAGATTGGATTTTTATTCAATTTAACCAAAACATCTTTTATCACTTCCAAAAGATCACAAATAAAAGCATCAATAATATATCTAATGTACACAATATTATTATAATCATTCAATGACGGTTGCACAACCTTTTCCTCAATACGATTAACTGCCAGACTACAAACCAAAACACTAACTAAAATTCCTATCAGCCACAATTGCTCCATTTTATAGAATTGACTATTGAAAGAAGCAGTAACATCTTGACTAACCCAATTGAGAACATCCATAATAAATTTAGTCTTTTGCTTCTCAAAATTCTTTTTAAGAGGCAAATCCTGAAAAACTTTCAGAAAAAAAAAACACAATCAACTGAACCATACAATGCATTAACATCAAAAGAAGTCATTCAATATCTATCACTGACTTGAGTAGAATTCAAAATACTAATGCATTCAAAAGATGACTTAATTGCAAATTTTCCAAAACCCAGTTCATCTTGTAACTATTTAAAACTCACTTTGGTCGTCTCTTCATAATATGAACATCCAAAATCAATCATCAAGCTTAAAAGGATAATTTTCTTTATGCAACTTAATATCAGCAAAAATGCGAAAAGTTATTGTGACAGACAGATATATTTTTAACTATGTATCTCTTTTAAATGATTTATTTTCATAAAACATTATAAATTTATTTCTAGGTGATTTGATATTATATCCATTAACTTTTACCCAATTCAATTTATCAATTTGTTTATTTATTTTGTGTTTTGTCTTCTTTTAGGCAAGCAACACTTTTCTGTTTTAGCATCTTTTTAAAATCCTGTACAGAACTATTCCAAGAATTATCATTTTTCAGAGGCTTTCTTTGTAATAAATGAGAGGCTTGTTTAAAAAACCATATCTGTATTTTCTTTAAATTCATAACCCACTTCAAAATTAGTAATTAATTCCATAAGCTGATTATCTCACTTAGATCCAATAAATATTTCAACTACATAGTAAAAACACATTAACTAAAGATGGAATATGGGACAATCTATTTTCCACACTATGTGATTTTATAATAGTTTTAAAAATAACTTTGTAATAAGAAAATTATGAAAACTTATTTTGAGTGAATAATATATAAATATCTTAAAACATCACCACCTCCAATCTTTATTATCCCATTGCAAAATTAAGGTCTGTTATCTCACATGTGATTTATTTTAAATCTTTTACACAATTTTGGGATTAATTTAACACTTCATCTATTCTAATCTTTTCTAGAAATATGTGCCATCCAATTCTACTATTTTTCAATTCTTTCAATGTCATTAATATTGTTTTTCATCATATATTTCTCTTTCAATTCTTTCTCATTAATTCTGAAATATATTTATTCATATATTGATGTGTAGTCTGAAGTCTCTTTATGGCTCTTCTATTAGATGTTCAAAGTCTCAGAGCCATAAGTATGATCACTAAAACAAATTTATTAAAAAATATTCTTTTCCATCCATATAGAGAAACAAATATTATTTCTAACAAAAGCACTCCATCCAAGATTAATTCTATGTAGTTTAGTCCATTATGCTTATTATATTAACAATCTAAATGAGGTATTAATAATTGTTAACTTTTCCTAATACATTACTGTCAGTTTTTATTTTATGAAAAACCATTAAACATTATTTTAGTCTTTTTAATAAAAGCCAACTCTCCATTTTTTTTTAATCCTATTATTTTTTGTTTTCCTCTGGTAACTGTTATAACATTTCCCAAAACTCTAAAGCATTATCTTCAAAAATAATCACTTAGTCTGCAGCATATTGTTTGTATCCAACAAAACTGTTAAAAGTTTTTAGAGATAGAATTATTGAAGAAAGATGAATGAAAGATATTATACATCTATCAGTTTTCTTTCAGATTTCTGTAAGATCTTTATTACAATCATTACAACTCATATATATATATATACAAAACTTTGGACTCAAATCAACCAAAGAACAATCTGGATTTTAAAGTGATTATTGCACAATGGATTGCATACAAACATTAAGAGGTTATAAATAGGATTTGAATATGAGTTATCATTTTGATTCAGTTGGTAGATTAATTGAAAGCATATGATTCCATAAGCATTTTGGAAGTGATTAAAGCTTTGGACAATCAAGACATAACCTACAATAGCATCATATGAAGATTTATCAAAATGCAATAATGATAATGAATGACTAATAAAAATTATGATGAGACTATATTATGATATTAAAATGATTAATATTGATAAGGGTATTTATCAAAATAATACTATTTCTACAAAATTTTTAATAAGTTTTATAGGAAATACGTAATATCTTGCACATAATATGGTTGATTTTGAAAAGAATGCTTTAGTTTCAGGAAATGTTATAAGAGTTATGAGAGGAAAGCAAGAAAGTAGTACTAAAGTAATGTTTAATGTTTTTTAAAAAAGAAAAAAATAAAGATTGATAGTAATGAATTACAAAATAGTTAAATTATAAATTCTCATTCAGATTAGTAATGCATTAGCATAGTAGACAGTGTTTTTAACTAGAAATAATATTTAACAGAAATATGTGGATGTGGTTGTAAAGAAAATAAGAAGTTCCTAGATCTACATGATATATTCTTGCCATTGAACTGTTCAACAATATGCACTTTCCAAAATTTACTGGTTTACATTTATGAGTTTGAGACCAACAAAAACACCAAAGTTGTCTTTTCATGCCTGATAATTCTTAATTAATCAATAAATTCTATTAAAGCTGCATCAGATTCAATCAATTTTCTAACTGCATTACTATAAATTAATAAAACCTTTACAGATTACACTCTTAAACGTGTATTTATGAGTTAAATATGCAAAAGTATAAACAAAGCCATTTAGTCCTGGTATATTCTCTATACATCATTATATATTGCTAAAACTATTCCGATTCAAAAATCTTTGTGTGTGTCATTCTCCAAACAAATACTTTTCTAGCTTTCAAATTTCTATTCCTACTAAGAAATACCCTCTTGCCATATTTAACTTTGATTATAATCCTATATGTTCTTTTTGTAATAAATATGGAAGATCAGTTTTCCATAAACAGTCGATCTCAAACTGTTCATTTCATATAACAAACTTTTTGTTCTTTATACTTTCAAAACAATGTATACTGATCATTTTCATTTACAACCCATTGTTGATTCACAGCAGAATATAAGTCTATCCAAGGTTAATCCAGTTTCTCTGATTTCTAGACTCTTCTTCAAATCATACCAGCAAACTTTATTTTATTCATCCATTTCAGATGTCTATCTATAATCATCTCTTCTTGCAATATATCCAACCCAGCTTCACTTCTGTCTCTTAATTCTCTCAATAATATCTGCAATACCTATTTGTTCTCTCACCCACATATTTTGTTTTTGATCACTTCTTGTTACTCTTAACATATATCTCTGCATATTTTGCTGAGTGGTTTGAAGTCTGTCTATTGCTCTTTTGTTAAGTGTTCAGACTGCAAAGTACATCTATTAAAAAAAAAAAACTTTTACTTTTAATAGTTATGTCTACCAAAAGCACTCCATTCATGCTTAATTCTATGAATAATTTCATCCATTATGTTTCTATCTGAATTAATAATTTGTCGAAGGTATTTGTAGTTGTTAACTTCTCATTCATCATTATCAATCTTTATTTTTTTTTTTTGAGAAAATCTATTGAAATTTACTTTAGACTTTAACATTTATTCCTACTTTTTTTTACTTTCAGCTGACAATTCCTGAAGTTTTGAAGCATTATTTACAAAAGCAATTGCATCCTCTGCAAAAGCTAGTTGACTTGAATAATCTCTATTTACTTTTAATCCCTTAGTTTCCCATTCCTATCCTGGGTCTGCATCTTAATGATTCAATGCTTTAATCACTGAAGAAATAACTTTTCATAATCCCAAAACATAATGGTAATTCAAATTCATTGTCCTTTCTATAACTTGTCTCAATACTTGCCTGTGATGTACTGCATTAAAACCCAATTCTACATGTTTTTTTTTTTTGGTTGGTTAAAATCTAAAATTCACTACAGACAAATTGTAATTATCTTAACTAAAAATTTTGTATAGAACTGATAAATGACTGATAGGTTTGTAATTTCTAATCTTTATCAATTTTTTTAAATATCAAAATTATTATTGCATTCTTCCAACCAGCTAATAGGTCTTTATCATTTGTACATTTGGTATATAACTTTGCCAAGAATTTTTCTATTTCTTTCCCTGCTTCTTTTAAGATATCAATTATAATTCCATCATTAATGGAAGCTTTTCCCTTTTTCATTGATTTAATTGGATGTTTCACTTCTTCATTTAAAATACTGGGCAATTTAAAAGATGTAACAATAATGGACCCTTTTTTTTATTCTTTATTGCTATATAATTTTTCTTAAAACTCTTCCATATATTTCAGATTCATCTTTACTGCATTTCTTAATATTGTATGTTTTCTATTGACTTCATTCAAATCTGAGCTATCTTCAAAATCGATATTTTAAAATGATTTGCAAGTTCTAATTTAAATTTGTTGGAATATTTCTAAAGGTTAGGAATGGCAACTGTGAATACTGTTTTTATTAATAATTTTTTATCTCATTCTTTTTTACTATGTCAATTAAAAGCACAATCTCTTAATTAAAAAAATCAAGATTGTTTTAGTGTATACATTAAGTTTCTTTCTAGAAGCATCATGGTTAAGTTGTATTTTGCTAATTTTATTAGAGATATGTTTATATAAACTTTATATATATGATTTTTGTAATGATATAATTTTGGATTAATGAACTATTATTAGAAACTTGTAACACGTTAGTGCAAGTTTATCAGTATTAACACAAAATTATAAATATATTTATAATTAAAAATATTTGTTATTGACAATAATTTCTTTTATGTAAAATAATAATGCCTACAATTTTTTTCTAAAGATAATTATAAAATATTATAGTATCAAAATTTCAAGAAAATAAAAATACTTTTTTAAAAAAAAATTATAGCAATAAAAAAAAAAAAGTTATAATAAAATTTTTGTGGTAAATAGTCCAATACATGATTCTCCAACAGCCCCTCATACAGGAACTGAAAAGGTAGTACTTATGAGGATTTCTAATTACTGATAAGTGAGAGATTGAGTGTTTTTCCATCCTTACTTTATGCTCTAGCTAAGATTATACGAGATATCTATTTATTTACCAATGTTGGATGGATAACTGGACTGATTACAATCCAGCTATCTGAGAACAAAATCTTAAGCATTTTAAAAATAATTTTTTACTTGATCCAGATTCAAACCTCAGATCTTAGATATGGCAGTCAAGTGCACAACTTTGCATCACAAAGCTCTTACATCATGTCAATTTTCCAAATATAAGAGATTAAAATCATAACTTCATATAATCTATTGTCTTAGTATACATAGCAACAAATAAAAAGGTGAATGAATATGGATATGGAATTATATTTATAAAAAAAAAAGAATGGTTGAAATGTTTATTTGATACAATTAAGAGATGCTAGAAAAATAATTCTTATATGTGTGAAGATGCTTATCTAAACAAATTTATTCAGCTAAATAAATATAAATGTGACAATAGGGGAAATAAGATTTTGTACTCAAAGGTGATTAATTTCAAGAACTTCCATTTCTACTTGGTTAACATATTTTCTTTCTTGAAAATGCTAACTTTATAGATAAGAGAATTTGATTCTACTCATTAGTACCAGCTTTACATTCTTCCAGTTTTTGAATATCTTCCTAAATCTGCTCAAATATTTAAATTTTTAACACTCACCTTATATTAAAAACTTCATACTTTTAATTCTAGTGCTAATGCAATGTATACACATGTATATCTGCATTCACATCCCTATCTTTATTCTTAGATGTACTATATTCTAAAAATAATATGACAATAATTAAATAAAATTCAATTTACTTCTTTTACAAAAAAATAAAAAAAGGTACATATTCCAGTTTAGATTTAGACAGAATATATGATTAAAATGAGAATGGATAATTATATATATTTAAAAGTTTTATATGCAAACACGCATGCAAGTGTACACGGATTTGTGCATGAGTGCTAATGAATATGGATGCTTGTTAGATGTCATCTTTATTGAATAAAAGAAGCATGTAAGTGAAGATAAGATTTAATTTACCTATTTATTAAATGTAGTTTTAACTATTCCACAAGCAAATGATCAAAACATGATTAATTTAAATGTTGACATAATGTCCTATTCCTCCCTCATATTTCAGATTCAAAATCATATTTGACCTAATTGAAGCAAAAAAGAATAGATGACAATTCAAATAATAATAACTGATTTGACTGGTTTGCTGACACAAAAACACTATCTACTGATACTCTCTTACTTGCACAATTACTAATGTTGACCAATTGTTTGCCATCATCTTACTAAAATAAATTATGCATTTAATCCCAAGATATAATATGCCAAAAACTTTAACATTTAAATCAAAAATAGAATCAAGTTATCACTTATAATATAAATAGTAAAAATAAATCTTCATTAATATATACCATAATTATTTCTTTCTAAAAGTAACATCAGATTCAACACACAATATATATTTGAACCTAAATCATTAATCACAAAATGTTTTCTTTTTTTTTTATGATTATCATCATAGGTAAAAAGTCTTCCCAGCAAAATATAAGATAATGAAATATATCAAAGATTACAACCTAAAATTCTAACATTTATAGAAACAAAATTTCATCATAACACTAACTTCTATTTTCAATATGCAAAGCAGATGTCCATTTTTATTACTTTGTTAAAATAATTGTGCAGAAATAAAAATTATTATTTATATATTTCCTGACCTTTTCTCAAATAGTTTGAGTAAAACTTCAGTTCCAAAATGATTCATTATTGATTGCACTATTTGATGCAAAATCACAACTAGGGACTCCCAGATTGTTAAATATGTCCACATTATTGTTTTTTCAATGCCAATAATTATGCATGCTTTGCACAATCATGCATATTTGCAAAAAAAAATAGTAATCAAAATTTCTGCATGTTATTAAAATATGGCAATGCTAATTAATGTATAAACATAAAATATAAGATCCTATTATCACAATTAATGGCAGGATCACAGCAACCAGGTCTTATACTAATCTAAGAAATTCAAGATGAAGATAAAAATAAAGGCACAGGAGAGTCATTAACAAAAACATTATATTGGAAAAGACCATTGGTGACCCAACATCTTATCGTATAAGGCAATAGGAAAAAAAATTACTTGAGCATTTCTTAAGGATTATTCACAACAAATTCTCATATTGAAAGATCATTCTGCTATTCACCAATTTGTGGACCTCACTAATGTATAAACGCAAGATTTATATCTAAAAAAATTTTTTTAAAGAATTAAGCATGTTTTCATCTATATAAAACATATTACTAGTCTTATTAAGATTAAATTTTAGTGATATTTTGTAATAACATTCAGAATGAATAGACATAAAATAATTATGATATGTTGCAACTTAAATGTGAAAAAATTATCATATTATTTGTTTAATTTTCTGAATATTATCAAGTTTAATCACATAAATTTGTATCTTATAGATCATGCTATAGTGATGTGATGTATTTGGCTTCTCCTTAAACAAAGTCAAGAATATCTCAGCAATTATGCCCAGATAAACCTGTTAGCCATTTTATTCTCCATTCCCCACTCTTAAGTCTTCCCATATTCTGCCCCATTCCATTTCCACAACATAATCTTTGTCAACTCTATGACCTTTATATCTAAATCCCCCTTATCTCTTCGCAAACCCAACATAAAAACTAATAACTCACTTTCTGTATAGTCACTTTGTTCATGTCTATTTTCCCATAACTTCATTATCTGTACTCTTTCTGCTTTCAAGCATTTACATTCAATCAACAGATGCCTAATATTTTCTATACCTTCCTTACACAATTTGCACACTAAATTATCCATGGTTTTCCATTTACATGTATATTCTCTTGTTGCTAAAGATCCCGTTCGAGCCTTAAATAATAAACTACTTTCCTTACTATTATCATAAATTAACTCGCATCCAATATTCCATTTGCTTCTATATACTGTATATTTAAACTCTTCTTACCCTCCATACTAGGTCTCCAACTCCCTATTTTTATTAATGCTTCTATTCTTTTATTCCATTCCTTACCACTATAACACTCAACAATCCTTCTAACACAATCATTCCACCTTTTATACAAGTATACTGATATAAATTCTTTATCCAAATCTTTCGCATACCGCATTATCTTTCTCACCCATCTTGTTACCTGCCCTTTACTCATAACCCATTTGAACACTATTTTTGCTATTCTTTTATTATCCATAAACTGCAACCTACCAAACATTTTCATTTTACTTTTTGCATCTCTCATATAAAAACTTGACCATCCCATTTCTCCTTGAATTGCCTCCTTTGCTGTCCACATCTCTGCATCTAATGCATGTCTTCCTACTTCCCTTTGTATTTTCTCTAAATAATCTAAAACCCTTTACTAACACATAATGCATCATTAACATATGTTAACCCTGCTACTACAACTCCCTTCCATACTATTCTAGCTACATCATATTTATTATATGAAAATACTGTTAGTTTCTTTACCAAACCCTTTCTTTTCTTTGCTTCATTTACCAATTTTTTCTCCCATTCATCCAAGCAATTTTCCTGATTACATAAGATGTTTCCCAAATACCTATATCTATCCACCACACTTAACTTTATATCCCCCAATAAAAATTCTACATCTTCTCTTTCCCCAGTATTAACCATCATTATATTTGATTTTTCTTCACTAAATTTAATCCCCATCTCTTTACCCACCCTTGCACATGTCCTCAACATAATTTCCATATCTTCTCTACTTTCTGCACACAAATTGTATATTAAAATTACAAAGTAACTCCCTCTTTTTTTTTTTTTTTGTAATAAACATGCATTTATTCTTACATTGTGAAGAAAAAAAATTCATATAATTTTTATTAAGTTATCTTTATTATATAAAATTTTATGATCAAAAGAAGATTTAAAAAACTATTTCTTAATAAAAAAAATGTGAATGTAATATATTATATTTAAAAAACTGTTAAAAGCAAATATTAATACAAAAACCTTTTGTAATAATTGCTGTCATATGTATACAATTTTAAAATAATTTTATCAAATAAAAATAGTTTTCATACAATATCATATTAGTTACATATATTTTCCAGGATTATACATTTATTTACCAATCACACAATATCTGCAGTAGTCTTATTAAGATTTTTTTAAATTTAAACTGACCATAACCTGCTGAAAATAAATACTTCCTGTTTCTAAGATATAATATGCTAACAATTCTATGATCAACTGGATGCTTGGCATTACATCCTTTTTTTTGTAAACTTATAAACTGTAGTATTTTAATTAAAATCATAAAAATATATTATAAATAAAACTATAATAAATTGCTTAAGAAACCTATTTTCACATTAATTTTATAAATATATAAAATATATTGCACATTAAGAAGTAAAAATTTTGTTTAAGAATTAAAAAATATTCATCAACATATCTGAAGAAGTTGATTTCAATAAAATTAATTTACAGAATTTCTAAGGACAGTTTATTTGGAAGAAAAATTTTGTGATCTGAAGATATACCTAGATCTTTTAAAAGACAGATAATTGATGGTACATGTGGGTAAAATCTAGAAAGATAAGAAATAATTAAAAAATATTTTGATCCCACTATAAACCACAGTGTATGAAATTAATGGAAATAAAATTTGCTTTGCAATCCTCTATACACCACTCCCACTGGTCTCCTACTGGCATAAAAGATAAGAGGTCCTCATCATATATCCAAACAAATTCTTATAATATTCACCTGCTCAAATTTCCCACAACAATACACCTTGGTGATAAACCATTCTCACATATGATAAACCCTTACTTGCATAGTTGTGATTCAATGAACATGTGAGATAATGACATCCATTTAGAGTTGCTACACTAACCATCATATCAGTGCTATCCCAAAAATATCTTTTCTCAAAAGCTTATTAATTGTAATTACTGCAATGCCATAATTATAATCCAAATGGAATTTCACTTCTTGTTAAGGTACCATAAAGTTGCTTTCCTGCCTCAAGTTCCATTAAATATATCATCTTCAACATGTACACAAGGAATGCTTTTAGGACAGTCACATAATGATTTGTTTTTTACTGAAATAGAAGCATAAAAATAATAATGAGCCTTTTCCACTTTGTATCAGAATTGCTTTCACTATTAGCATATATCAAACATTCTGAGTTTAAAATCAAGAAACATCATGGTCTTCTCAGTTATCTGGTAGCTCTTAACTGAAATATAAGTTGAGTTTTCTTGAAGGCAGAATAAATGTGTGAATGAAAAACATTTTTTTTCTTTCTAATAGATATTTACAATCATGTTAGATAAAAATAAATCATGGTCCTTATTCCCAGGAGATTATAAAGTCACCAGCCAAGACAGTAGTTACAGATGGTAGAGGATGTTAAGATCCCTCTGATTGCAGACCCCCCAAGCTGTCATTTGATGACACCCTTTTATTTAAATACTTAAAACTGCAGATCACTTTCAAGTGAAGTAACATTGAAAGAATTGGAAAAACTATCTAATATTAAATAGGATATTGTTGGACATTGTTAAGTTAGAAAAAAAGATGAGACAATTGATTTAAAAAGTGAACATGTACTCTATTACAAAGCCACAAATATTGAAAATACAAGTGGAGAAGGATCCATTATAAATAAAAAGTGAAAGAACAACATTGTGGAGATTGATAGTGTATCTGACAGAGTGGCAGGATTATTTAGTTATTCAACTTCATAACAGATACCAAATCAAACTAGGATATTTCCTTGAAACTTTATGACTGTAAAATTTAGAATAGGACCATTTATTAATAGAATTAAAAAGCTTTTTTATTTTTAATGAAAATATCCACACAAATCTAAGACAACGTCAAGCATTGGTGGTCGAGAGCGGGTTCGCTTCCCGACACATAAGAAAAAAAAATCTAAGAAAACAAGCATTAACTTTCACCACATTTATCTGCGTTAATAAATCGTGATGCGATATCAAGATTTCTAGCAGTTGCTGCCCTCTTAGAATCTTTGAAAGAATTACTTTATAATTTTCGGCAAAATAAAATAAGAAAGAAAATGCGGATTTTTTTTTTTTTTATGAAAAAATTGAAAATATTAGCTTAAATTTACTTTATAAATGTAAATTTTTATCTATTATTAAAAAAATATAAATATTTAGTAATATATATATGTATTTGCTTAGTCGTGTAATTTTTTTTTTTTTTGATAACGTAAACTAGTAATACCTATATCTTTATATATTGGTTATTTGTTTATAGATATGACAATTTAAAGATTTTTTTTTATGTATTTTTATTCACACATATATATGCATTGCATATAATACAGAACAAGCATGTATAAAGAAATTCACATATATGATCGCAAGCAATGGCAAACTATCATCATTGATTATTTATGCTTAATCATAGTATTTTATTGCCTAATTTTTCTGGACAAAGAAATTAACATATTTAAATATATATACTGACATTTACATTTTTTCTCAATATATTAAAAATTACTGTTAATCTATGGATTCTTATCCCCCCACCCCCTCAATATAGCTATTCATAAATATAAAGATGTTTATGAAATTTTCAAGTTGAATTTATTTGTGGTTTCAGATAATTCTTTCAGATCCTAAGTGATCTGCATAAATTTGACAATTAATTATGTGGTCCATTGTTTATGTTTATCACAATTTTATGAATGAACACTGATTTGATTTTAGCAGAAATAAGCATGGCAACTGTGAATGGTCCTGAGTCTATATGAAGAAACTCAAAAAGTTTGTTCATTTGATTTTATTGTTGGGTCTGGAAAACAAAATTGTTTGGAATCTCACTTGAAACCCAAATATTATTTTAAGACTTTCTAGTTAGGCACGTGGAAAAGTCACTTTAAAATGCTTTGATGGTAAAATTATGTCTTGAATTAGACAAAATCTAATCTATTTAAAGTCTTTTAATTTATTTTTATGTTTATTTAAGCAATCTTTTTTTAGATATTCGTTGGAGAAATATATGGTGAGCTATAAAAACAGCATTTTGAGAAGTTTTTTTTTGGAAGACAAGTCAGTGTCATAGCTTAGGGAAAATGTTTACTTTTGTTTACCAAGTCATTGATAAACATGTTGAATAAGAGAACAATCCTGTGGAAATTTGTTCTATAAAATTTTATGCTTGCTATGATTATTACATAAAGTCATTTGATTTTTTTTATTGATGAGAATTGTATAAAATAAACTAATTAAGTTAATCTTCCATATTAGGCTTGTAATATATATATATTAAAATCAGAAACATATTTTACAATTTAGTGTATTTCATATTACAAAAGATAAAGAAGAGGGCTTAAGTTGTAGAGGTAGTGCATTTTCACAATAGACCTATAAACTGAACTTAAATCCACATGAAATAAAAATTGAATAGTTTCTGAATCCAATTTATGATTTTTTTTTTTTTTTCAAGTAATCAACTAATAGTCAATCCACTAAAGCACCCAATATTAGTAAGTAAATATATAGCTGGCAATTATTAGATAGAGGATAAAATAAATAAAGTTACAAAAATCAAATTTGGACTAGACAATATCTATGATAAATCTGATGAGTAATGCCATGTCATTCATTATTCGTCTATGAAAAACTGTTGGAGCTTTTTATAAGCTGATTTACTTTATCTAGTATTGTAAAACAAATTGTGCTATAACAGTGGCAAAAAATCCTAATATTTCATTGATGATATTCATATTAGCCATTTCCTTTTTCGGATAGGAAACTTAACAATTGTTACAAATTTTTAATTTGTGTTAATAATTTATAAAAAAAAGATACTAGAGTTACATTTTTTTTTGCTGATAAAATTGTTTTGCAATTAGAGTGATTGCTATCTCTAATTGAGCAATAGAATAATTTTCTTAAAACGTTTTCTTTTTATCTGTATAGATGTATCTTTGAAATATTGTACTGCAATTTTTATTTTTTCTTGAATTTATTATTCATATGTGAATATGTAAGTAAATTATGCCTTTAAATACTAATAATTATAATTATAAAAATATTTTAAATGCAATGTCATATATAATATTAAAATTTAGACTTTATTTTAAAATGGTTTAAATATTCAACATTTTAATGCTGTTAAATTATTTAAAGTGATTATAAAAATTTGAATTTTCATTGTCTTTTTCAAATAAATATAATTATATATTATCATTTTCAATCGTTTATAAAATAGTTTTTCTAAGTTTAAATCAGTTTTTCTGATCTCTAGTCATTCTTCTTGACAACACATAAACTTTCTTATCTTATCCATTCATCTGATGTGTTTTTTTTTTCTAAGTCTTTTACAATCTCTTAGGATCCACTTTAAAAACTATAACTGTTTGTTTATTATGATCTCTTCTAACAATATGTCTGGCCCATCTCCATTTCAGTCTCTTAATTCTTTCAATAATATCTGTTTATTCTCTCCCATGTATTTTGTTATTGATTCCGTCTTGTTACATCTAACGTATATCTCTCTATATTTCATTATATAGTCTGATGTCTTTGTGTCCTAGTTTTATATTCATAAATAACTTGTAAAGGAAATTTATTTTCTTTTTAATATTAAATTATTTCTATTAAAAGCAGTCCATCTAAGTTTAAATCTTATTAATTTCATCCATTGTATTAGTAATCTTACCAAAATATTTATAATTAACCTTTTCTAATTCGTGATTATCAGTCTTTATTTTCTTATGTGAAAATCTATGAAGCATTGTTCTAATTTATTTAGTATTTTCTTTAATGCTATGTTCTTACTTTCATCTATTAATTCTTGCAACACTTGCTGAAACTTTGATTCTCGCATCATCTTCAAAATATTGATAACTTAAATAATCTCCATTTACTTTTACTTTCTTAGCTTCTCATTTTAATTCATAAAATATTTCTTGCAAAACTGCTATAAAAAGTTCTGGAGATATGGAATTGCCCTGCCATACATTCTTCTCAGTGTTAACCCTTCTAATATACTCATGTAATTTAATCATTATTATTGCATTTTGATTAATATTCTTCCAAATATGATAGTATACTGGATTTATATTTTGATGATACAATGATAACTATAAAGTCAAATACCTTTTTATAATTTACAAATCCAAAGTATAATGGCAACTCATATTCAGGGATTCTTTCTATAATTTTGTTCAATATTTGTATATGATCCATTGTACTAAAACCATTTTTGAATCCAGATTGTTCTTTTGGTTTTTAGAATAATGAATTGTAATTATTTTGGTCAAGATTTTGTATAGAATTGATGGAAAACTTAATTAGTAGGTCTATAATCTCTTAATATATCTTTATTACTTTCTTTAAATATCAATATTACTACTGCATTTTCCCATTAGAGTAATGAATTGTAATTATTTTGGTCAAGATTTTGTATAGAATTGATGGAAAACTTAATTAGTAGGTCTATAATCTCTAATATATCTTTATTACTTTCTTTAAATATCAATATTACTACTGCATTTTCCTAATCATCTGGTACATCTCCATAATTTAGACATTTGGAATATATTTTGCTAATAATTTTTCTATTTTGTTAATGTGCTTTTTTAAAAATGTCTATAATTGCAACATTATCAGGAATTTTTCCTTTTTTCATAGATTTAGTTGCATGTCTCACTTCTTAATTTAAAATGTTAGGCAATTCAGGTGTAATAATTGTAGAAGATACTTTATGTTTTTGTTTTTTATTATTATATAGTTTTTTTTATAGAACTGTTTTACACATTTAATGGTGTCATTTCTCATTTTAGTAATAATTCCACCTTCTCATTAGAAAAACAACTTCCAATGTCAAATGTTGTTTTATACTTTTGAGGCTTTTTATTTTTTTATAACTTTTTTTACCAATACAATTATATTTTCTTTTATCATTATTAAATATTATTTGTACTATTTTATAAGATTCTCAATATTCAATTCTTTGTGGATCATTTTTTAAAAAATTTCATATTTCATTTTTTCATCATAGATTGTCTTGTCTCGGTAGAAAATTCACTGGTAAATTGTTTTTTTGTACCAGATATATTTCTTGCAATTCTTAATAGAGTACAAATTATCTTCTTATTGATTTCAATTAAGTCTGATCATCTTCAAAATCTGTTAATATTTTAAAATGATTTTCAAGTTCTAATTTAAATTCAGTGGAATGTTTCTGAAGGTTAGGAATATCATCTGTTAATAAATATCTTCTTTAATGTTTTTTTCACTTTCAAGTTTTACATTAACATGTATCTTTCATCTCACTAATCGATAGTTACTTGCTGTGTTGAATCTATGAAAAACATTACAATTTTGAAATTCTTATGTTCTGTTAATCAAAATATTATTCAATTTTGCTGTACCTTTATTTAGATACTTCCATGTCCATTTCCATTAGCATTTATCTCAAATAATTCATAGTATACACTTTTTCCTTCAAATTTTACAAGGCTGTGACCTTTCTAATTTCTGCCATCATAGACTAATTTACCTACAGCACTTTTACCTTTCAACCATTTGCCCATTCTAGCATTAAAGCTTTCTATGCTAGTTATTGGTATACTTAAAAATATTTTGTATGTATATATAAAAATCTTCTACTTATCACAATGAGAACTTGTTCATATATAAAGCTGAATTATTTGCTTTTGGTATCTTTTATTAAATTGAATAACTAATCTTGCCACTTTATTTGATATAGCATTCATCCCTACAATGTTGATTTTCAACTTTTTATTTATAATGAATCCTATTCCATCTGTGCTTCCAATACTTATGCCACATTTTAAATCATCTCTTCAACTTTTTTTTAACTGCAAAAACTCCAACAATGTTCCATTTAAATTAGACAATTCTTATTCCAATTTCTATAATCTTCTTTTACTTGAAAGTGATCTGCAATTGTAAATAGTTGAATACAAGATCATCATAGTTTGTGTCTGCAATCAAATGTTCTTGACACCTGCCATCTTCAGCCATCAAGCAATTTTAATTTTATTTGTTGAGATTATAAATATCCATATTTATCATTTACACCCACATCTATCTTGCCTTAAAGAAAATTCAACTGATATTTCAGCTAAAAACTATCTGGCAGTTAATAAGAAAGATCACTTCAAAGAAGAATGAATCAAAGGATCTCCTTTCAGTTAACAATACATTTTTTTCTGCAGCCAATAAAAAAAAATTTAAGCCAAACACTATTAACATTTTTTTATTTTTTATTTTATAAGAAAAATGTTTTATTTAAACATAACAAAGGATTATTTATAATTAAAATATGATAAATCACTTTATTGCTTTAAATTTATTTGTAAATAATAATAAAAAAATCTTGCATTTAGAAGAAAAAAGCAAAAATAAAATATTGAAACATGTGTATCTAGAAAAGACTTTGAAATACTAAATAAGAAAAAAAATCATTTTTTTGGTATGAAAAATAATAAATTATTTATTCCTAAGAAGTTCATAATAAGTTTGAACACTTGGAGACATAACTGGACTGCTGTTTATGAATCTTGAGCTCCACAGTCTGTCCTATATTAAAACAACTCTTAAGAGGAAAGCTAATAAAGAAAAAATAGGAATGGTTTTATACACAAGAATACGCCAAAGATCAACATAAAGGAAAATTATTAATATATTTATAACATCTCATGATCACCACACCTGTTTTAATATATTTGTAACTTAAGGCACTGCAGTTTTGAAATGGTCTTCGAAATTTTAATGGTCATATAATCACCCTAAACTAATAAAACCTTCTTATATATTTAACATTGAGTTTGCCTTGCATAAATGGTCTTGGATACAGATTAATATGAAGTAAAAATGTAATGTAATCTGTAGTTTTTCCTAAAAACATTAAAATTGGTAGAAGTTTTCTTATAACTGAAATTATTAAAATATAGCTTTGCTGATTTTGTTTGATATATATAACTGGAAATTAAATTGGTTAAGATCAAAAATTTTAAATGTTTTTATATTTTTGACCTTATTCTTAATAACATGACATTTAAATAAGGTAAATAGTTGGAAAATTATCTTCAGTCTAATTGCACCCATTGTTTGGTTGTTCAGTTAATATGATAACATTTGTATTTTTATAAGAATTTAAATAAAGTGTGTATTACTAAAAAATGAAAAAAGAAAATTCTATATCCAGCATTTTTTAAAATAAGTTCTTTATAAAAGAATATTTACATATTAAAATTAGTAAATATAATTGTTTACCAAATTCAGTGAACATATCATTATTGCAGCTTTTCGCTAGTCTTGGTATTAACTTGATTAGCAAATCACTAATGTGATTAACTGATTAGTGTTGTTTATTATCAAATTAAAATAGATTTCATGGGAGTTCAGAGGAAAAAAATAAAAGAAAGTTGATTTTTTAATAGATAATGCTAACTTTCAAGTTAATAATAAATATGAGAAGTGTCATTAGAAGTTATTTGTACCTTTTATTTTTGCATGTTCAGGTTTTTTAAAATGGCTAGGGAATTATTAACAAAGATAAATCATTGTTGTCATTATTGTATTTTGTATCTTATGAATATGTATTTATAAAAATTGTTGGAAAAGTTATATACCAAATATCTAAATGATAAAGATATAGCAAATAATTGGAAGAGTGCAGTGGTAATATTGATATTTAAGAAAGGTGATATTAGAAATTACAGATCTATTATATATAAGATCTTTATTAAAATATTACAACTTATTCCTAGTGAATTTTAGATTCTAATCAAGTAAAAGAATATGTTGGATTTAAAAATGATGTTAGCAGTGATTCAAATCTGTATTGTAAAAAGTTATAGAAAAAATCATTAAATATGAATTACCATTATGCTTTGGATATGTAGGTTATGGAAAGGCATTTGATTGTATAAATTTTTCCATAATGATTAAAGATTTGGATCATCAAGATAAACCTGTAATATTGTCATATTCTGAAGAATATTTTTCAAAATGCTATAGCAATGATTAGATGCAAGAAGATTAACATTAAAAAGGCTGTAAGACAGAGTGTTAATTTTGCAACAGTTTTATAAAGGAATGGAAACTAAGGAAATAAAAATGCATGGGTATTATTTAAGATATCTAGATTTTGTAGATGATTTTATTGTTTTTGCAAATAATGCTTCAGTGCTTCTTGCAAGAGTTATCAGATTAAAAATAGAACTAAAGTTAAATGCTAAAAAGATTAAAGAAATGTGCAATGGATTTTCTCAGAAGAAAATAACGATAAGTAATCTTTTAACAATTGGGACAATTTATTAATATAGGTGAAAAATAATGGATACAAATTAATAGCTGTATTATACTTTGATGGAATGCTTTCAATAAAAATAATTTTCTATTAAAAAATAAATAAATGTCAGTATGTGTTTGAAAAGGAAAGTTTTTAATTTACCAGTTCTTGTTTTTAGAGAGTCTGAAATACTTAACAAAAGAACTGTAGAGAGATTTCAGAATGCATTGTTGTTTGTTGGCAGTAATAATAAGAGATTGAAAATAAAATACATAGATGAGAAAACTAACAGGTATTACTGATATTGAAAGAATTAAGAAACTGAAGTAGAGAGCTGGGTTGAACATATTCTGGGAATGATAATATATCAACAGATGAAATTTTAAGTTATATTCTAAGAGCTAGTTAAAGTTTTAATAACAGGCCTCATGTGAGATGGATGGTTGAAATAAAGTTTGTGATGGGGTGTGAAGAAGTTGAATCAGAGAAATTGGATAAAACTTGGGGTGCCTTCATCCTGCAGTGGATTGATAATGTTTGAAAATGATGATAATGACACGAAAATCAGGTCCAAGTAGTATGTAATAAATTGGTTATATATGTTTGAATTGATTAAAAATTATATCTTTATAAATAACGAATGATACTAAATAAAATTTCATAGGTTTGTGAAACTGACTGAAGTAAACTACAATTTATTTTAAATATAATTACATAATAGATATCTAGATAAAAAGCACAATTCAACAAAAACAGTAGAACTGATACTGTTAGAAATGTGATTAAATATTCATTTTAAAATCAAATTGGCATATCTGGGGAAAGATATTATTTCCTTTTAATTTTTGGATAATTTTTTAAAAGTAAATAAGATTTTGAATATATGTCGGAAATATCATCATTACCATAATCTGGTGACTAAAAAAAAACAATCCTAACTGCTGTATATTGATTGCCTGAAATTCACAAGTTAGATGATTAACTTTGACTTTACAGTAACACTAACATTAAAGATATATAAATGAATATTTATATGTTTCCATCTGAAATATATTTGTTTAGTTTTAGACAGAGATATCAGAAGTCTAAAAAAATTTATCAAAACTAATGCTCAGAAAGAACTTTAGAACAATTATTAGTAAGAATAATGCTCATTTATGTAAATGTTAGCTGATATGAATCTGATAAACAAGGAGACTATTAGAATTTGACATAGTATATTTTTTGATTTACACTAAATGAATATCAGGTTCATTACAAACACTCGATTCACAAGACAAATAGTGGAAATAAGGAAGCCCATGAAAAAAAAAGAAAACATTAGAATTGTTACATTTTCATTTACCATTGTTAAAACTCCCTCCACTCACAACTTTGACACCATCCATTTCAGATAAATACACTAATGATTATTACCAATCATTTTCGAAACTAGAGATTATCTCTAGCACAGATATAAACTTTAATCATTGCATGGACTCAAAATATTTTATTATATGATCAATAATGTCTGTTTTTTCCAGATCTATCTTTTTTTGTTTTGTTTTTCAGACTATTCAAAAGTATTTGCATTAAGTCCTGCCACATAATTGTAGACCATCCTTTTTTACCCCAATAACTTTTACAATAAACTAGATCATTTCTTAAAAAGACCAAAATAAAAAACAATTTCAATTTGATCATTTGTTTTTATGAGAAAATTCAGGTCTTTGCCAGCATCACATATTAATATCCTCAATATTTCATTTCTTAACGAAGTTACCATAACTTAAAATACTCTATTTTGGTTTTAAAAGGTATTTCTATATACGAAAAAATTTCAGCTTTTTCATTGTAACTCTGCCTAATATTAGTTCTGTACAAATTCTTTTGATTATTGCAATCTTCATTGTTGGTGAATTATCCAAGTAGATAAAAATTGTCTAGTTTTTCTATACTTTTATTAATAATTTTGAAATTAGTTCCAGCCTTGACATCATAATCATTGTATTCCTAATATTTAGCCATAATTCCATTTTTTTTCCTGGTCTATAACTTTTTTTCTAATGAGAACTTAGAAAATTTTTCTGCATTTTTAGCTGTGAGGGATGTCATTGGCATGTTTAAGAATGGTGATGTTCTTTCCAAAATCATAAATCCACGTTTTCATATACTGACTTTTCTCATTACATATTTGGTATACATGTTGAATAAATATGTAAAAATAAATATATTTCTGATGTAATACCAACAATTTTAATGACCTTACCATTTGGCAATGTTCTCAAAACAAATTTAAAGCTTCTTTAATGTAGAGTATTTCATCAATACTGTCTTATTTGATATATGTGAAGATATAATTATATATTCTTTTTCTGTTTGATTTTTGTTTTTTTTTCTGTTATATTCCACATTTGCTTTCATTTATTTACATTGTCTTTGTAAATATTGATGTTTTTTCTGGATGCTGTTTGGAATTTTCTATTCAAATTCCTTTTAAAATTTATTTCCTTTTTAATTTTGGCTTCTTTTCTTTGCAATTACCACTGTATCTTTCAACTTCCAGTTTGATTTCTCTGGAAATTAATCTTAGTCAATTTTTTTCCAGATCCTACATTAATTATCAATTTCACTTCCATTCACTGTTTGACTGATTCACTATTAAATTACATTGAGTACATCAAACTATTTTTAACATTATTTCTAAAAGCAATAATTATATTCTCTAGATTATACCTATGAAATTAGTCACAAGTATAGTTGGTTGAGTTCCCTTTTCCCTTCTCAATTTCTCTTGAAGTTAAGACATGAAATGGTTCATTTATTCCATAATCTGCTCCTAGCCAAGATTTTTATTATTTAATGCCCAGAATGTATACTATTTGATTTCTATTATAAAAGTATTGACAAAGATCGCTGAATTTCGAAAATTTTATCAATTGTTTTGCTGCTTTGAAGACCATTTATTTCTAATTTAGACATTCCAATGAGCAATCACTAAAAGTATACCTTGCCTGTAAGATTTTTTCAATTTCTGCCTACATCTGACAATAAAAATTTTCAAATTCTTTTTAATTTGAATTATTAATATACAGATTTGTATACTAAATATTGTTGACTGGGTGTTCATGAAATGAAATTGTCCTTAATTGATCATTCACATAATCATATTCAGTGATAGTCCTTATAGTATTTTTCTTGATAATGAAGATTGGTTTGAATTTCAGTGTGTAGATGATTCATTTTCATCTTCACTACATTTTTTTTCTTTATTTGACATATGGTGATTTTACAACTTCAAATTTTTCCATTTTACAAGATCTTGACAACTAAACTGCACTTGAAGTGCTTAGAAATATTTTTATTTCTTGTCTTCAAACTTAAGTAATCCACCTTCTAACATTATATTATTATTCTGTTTTGTTACACTATTCATGATTTTTAAAATAGTATGTAAGAGTTGTTGATATTGCTTTTTCCTGAGCAGTTTGATATAACTATTAGAATGTAACCAGTAATCACCAACTCAATTCTTTATTACTGCTAACAATATAAATATTAGAATGAAATGTAAATAAAACACAGAAGGCAAGTCTACTGCTAACAATATAAATATTAGAATGAAATGTAAATAAAACAAAGAAGGCAAGTCTAAATAATAATGTTAATGAAAAAGTAAAACTTAGTATAAATTTCAATATAAAGTGAGAAATGTAATCATTAATTATAATATCTCAGATTTGCTAATACAAACTCATGATTTGTGAATCCATGAATGAATTATAATACATAAATAACAGTATTTTTAGTAATGAAATAAATTTATTTTCACTGTATTAATCACCAGCTATCAGCTTAACAACACTAGTGCTTTTTGTAAAAAAGAGTTAATATAAAATTTTCATTCAAAAGGCAAGTGAAACAAACAATAGTGTATAGACAGCAGAGAAGTCTCATATTTTGGGGGGCCTTAAAGAATTAAACAGGGCAAATTTATGATGTCCACTTTACATGTTTTTATCCTTGCATCTGTTATTACTATGTGATTTTTCATTTGGTAAATGAACATAGATAGTTTACTCACAAATATGAATTAATGTGCATATTGAGTTTACAGGTTTTCATTTCTGAATTTAAGATTTTTTTTGACAGTTATCTAATAGTTTTCATCTGACACATCAATTGTTTTTTTGTTTTTTTTTAAGATTATATAAATATGAATGATTATTGTATTTCATAGTTACAACAACAATTGATAAATTGTGATCCTCATTCACAAAATCATTAGCCAAAACAGCATTGGCAACTGAAGGCAGAGGATTCTAAAAATCTTCTGATTTCAGACCTAGAGTGCCATTTTATGATGACTTTTTATTTATCTATTTACAAATGTAAATCACTTTAAAACAAAAAAAGATTGCATGAATTGGAAAAAAAAAACATAATAAGTTGGATATTTTCAAAGTTAATGAAGTTGGAAAAAAAGATGAGCTATTGGAATCACAAGTGAAATACAATTCATTATAAATAAAAAATGTGAAGAACAACATTGAGGAAATTGATGATATATTATATTTTTGAACTAAAAGGAAGATATTAAATACCTATATTTCAAGTTTATGTCCCAACAAATTCTCATTTTGATGAAATGGTGAATTTTTATATAAGATGTACAAAATGTTTTGATTAGATAAAGAAACATTTTGCAATTATCTTAAAACATTTTAATTTTAGAATTGGAAATCAATTGAAAAATGAAAGTGCTGTGGATAAATTTACATATAGAAATATAAATGGGAATTTATGGAAAAAAGAAAATTGTACATTATGATTTTTTTTTCTTTTTTGAGAAAAATCCAGTTCAGAAAAGAAGCTAAAAACATATAAATTAAAATTCACTAATGCTGAATTATATTTTAACCAAAATATATTTCAAATCTTTAATGTAGAAAGCATCACATGATCACATCTCCAATACTAGCACATAATTGTTTATAAACAAAGCAAAGCAAAACTCCATATAGTAGTGCCACCTGTGCTAAACAGAGTAATCAATGGATGCCAGAAGGCTTGTGCATAAAATCCCTATCCAATGCCTACTCATCCAATATCCCCAGACTAGTTTCTGGCATGTGGCCGTCGTCAGTGAGGAGCTTTGGATCTGAGAGCACTGCAATCCTGCCTAATAGGGTAGTGGTGGCTATGGTTGTTAAAGAGCCAAAGACACCAAAATGTATGGGTGCTGAACTGAGTTCAGACCCATATCACTATATAAGCTATTGAGCTTAGATTGAAAATATTTTTTGAGTTTTCAATTTCATGCTCATAGTTTTGTAGTTAAGTAGAGATAAAAGGTGGTTGCTAGAGGGTTGCATTAAATCCTAAGATCTAGATGCAGTGCTCTCAGATCCAAAGCTCCTCACTGACGAAGGCCACATGCCAGAAACTAGTCTGGAGATATTGGATGAGTAGGCATTGGATAGGGATTTTATGCACAAGCCTTCTGGCGTCCATTGATTATTCTGTTTAGCACAGGTGACACTACTATATGGAGTTTTGCTTTGCTTTGTTTATAAACAATTTGTGCTAGTATTGGAGATGTGATCATGTGACGCTTTCTGGTTTAACACCAATCCCGCCTAATAGGGTAGTAGTGGCTGTGGTTGTTAAAGAGCCAAAGACACTAAAATGTATGGGTGCTGAACTGAGTTCAGACCCATATCACTATATAAGCTATTGAGCTTAGATTGAAAATATTTTTTGTGTTTTCAATTTCATGCTCATAGTTTTATAGTTAAGTAGAGATAAAAGGTGGTTGCTAGAGGGTTGCATTAGATCCTAAGATCTAGATGCAGTGCTCTCAGATCCAAAGCTCCTCACTGACAAAGGCCACATGCCAGAAACTAATCTGGGGATATTGGATGAGTAGGCATTGGATAGGGATTTTATGCACAAGCCTTCTGGCATCCACAGGTAGCACTATTGTATGGAGTTTTGCTTTGCTTTGTTTATAAATCTTTAATGTACTTATTAGATTCAACAAAGGATGTAATCATTGATTAAGATATGTATTAATGCAAAACTAAAGACAAAAGCTATTAAGAAAGATAGGATTAATAGTTTTTTTTTTATCCTTCAGAAATACTTCATTGGAATTTCATCTAGAATTTTTCAGGTTTCAGTGATAGTGTAGACTTGAATAAATACATTAAATTTACTAAAGTCAGCTACGCAAATTATCAATATAAAAAAGCAACAATTCAGCATTTCAGCTGAATAGAAATATGACAATTTTAAAATGATCCCTTTAGTAGAATTAATCTGGAATTTTGTATAATGGTACAAAAAGGAGTTGTTGATGATATGAGGAAATGCAACTGTGAATTGGCAAGAATAGCTTTAGAAGAAAATAAGTTTCAAAAGTATAATGAATCTTGGTTTGTTATTAAAAGAAATATTTGTTTTCACAATAAGAAGAAAATATGACACTATATTAATAAAGTATTTTAAATGAATAGGTGGGATATACAAAGAATGGAAAAGCTTCCGGAAATGATGGAATTTGTTGAATAAACTGCTTTTGGTCATAGATGAATGATTACCAGAGGTTCATTTGCTTTTAGAGAATCAAGAAGCACTGTGGATATAGTTTTTGTTTCCAGGTAAATGCAAGAAAAGGGTCAGGAACAAAAGAGTGATTTCTATATTGCTTTTATTAAATTTGATCATTTTATTTGGTTCAGTAAATTGAATACCTTTACAGTATTGTTTAAAATTCATTGATTCAACGTCTACATACAGGAATGAAAAGAAGTATTATTACTATGGAAAATCTGAGGCATTTCAAATTAAAATTAGTGCTAAAAACATTCTTTTTTTATTTTTTTGACAGCAGTCTTTGGATTTGTTTATAGACAATACAGGTTTGATACTAGAATTTTTAATTTAAATTGATTAAAAATTTAAGTTAGAATTTTATTATCTTGGATTCTGGATTTTCAAAATGCTGTTTGTGCTATTTATTTCAATTCAAAAGAAGATGCATAGAAGGATTTTATGTTTTAAATACATCATGCTATAATTTGGTTTAATAATTATTGTTCAAAAAATTCAAATTTTTTATCAGCTAGTGATCACAGAAAAATCCCCGGCACATACAATTTGGACAGTTAACATCTTTAGAATATAAACTAATTTAAATATCTAGAAGTAAAAAAATGAACTTAAATATTGAGATGCACTAAAGACTCCAATATGCTGCTGCTTTTAAAAAATTAAAAGGATATTTTATTCCAGGGAAATAGCTAATGCAACTAAATTAGCTGTATATAGAGCTATTATTTTATCTAATTTATTGTATGGAAGTGAAACCTGGATATCCTACTGATATAATATAGATTATTAAAAAATTTCATTTAATATTTCATAAAATTTTAAAAATACAATGGCAAGATCATAAAAACAATATGCTTTTTAATTTACTGGATGATAATATTATGCATTCCATTGTAAAATGACATCTTTTTTGGATTGGACATGTAAAGTGAATGAATAACACAAGACTTCCTAAAAGAGTGTTTTATGATAAATTTGAACCTGGTTTTCATTGGAAAAATTAATTCCAATTTATGTTATAAGGTTTATCTCAAAGGCATTCTAAATAAGTGCAACATTACAATTAGACCTAGTGTTGTAGTATTTCTGAAAGAAAAGTTTTTGGAAGAAGTTAAAATATAACTTCCCAAAATATTAAATAATCTGAAAAACGATCAACATGTTTTTCTTAAGGTTGGAATAACCAGACTTATTTATGATGAAAACCTTAAAAAAAATAATTGAAAAAAAAAAAACATATTAGTAAAGCTATAACCAAATATTAAAAAGTTAATCAAAAGAACAAATTAAATTGGAAAAATGGTTTTGGCACAATAAATCATATTCAAGTAGTATAAAAAATGAAAGAAAAAATTTTGTATAATTTATTATTATATTTAAAATTTGTAATTTATACCAAGGCATGCGATTTTAAGCATTTGTACAATGAATAAAGCTTTGGAACATCAAAATACATAAGTTCAGGCTATTGTCAATTTTTGAAGTTTTTATTTAAATTCATCAGCAATGATTATTTAAATAGCATGGCAACATTAAGTTTAACATTGATAAGAATGTGTAATAGATTGATTTCATATTTCCTAAACTTTTTATAATAGTTTTATGTGAATATTTTGTAAAATAAAATTGGAGGCTAAGTGAATAAAAATAAATTGAGCTATTTAAGCAATCCAGACTTTGTAGATGTGATTATTTTGCAGATAATACTTGAGATATTCAAGAAATGTTTTCAGAATAATTAGATAAAAGGTAAAAAATAATTGCTAAAAAATAATTTTCAATTTTTAATACAAGTAGAAAATACAGATTGATGATAATGAATTAGAGAAAGTTAGCAAATACAAATATCTTGTTCTCATTAATTAATCTGAGTTGTTGTTAGAAGTAAATTACTATTAAAAGGAAATATACATATATGTTTGTAAAGAAAAGTTTTCAATAAATGTTTTTTTGCTCATTCTTACATATAGATTGATACTTGGATTCTTAACAGAAAGTAATATAGAGACTTCAAAACACAATGAAATATGAAATGTATTTTGCGATTATGACAGAAGGATCAAAAACTTGGATAAACCCCATCCTCCACAGATTTCTCTGAAATCAAAGAAATTAAGAGATTAAAATGGAGTTGGGCTGGACTGGACTGGATGTATTGCTGGAAGGAATAGCAATAGATTAATTGTTAAAATCTTAAATCAGATCCCAACAGATTGTAAATTAGAAAGATATCATGTGAGATTGATAGATGAGATAAAATTTGCTGAAATATTATGGTCAAGAGATGCTATAAATCAGAAAAATTGGATTAAATTTGAAAAGTGGATCAGTAATTATTGAAATTAATAGTAATGACTGATCAGTCTTAAGTTGTAATCAACAGGAGTAATAGTTACCCACTTTTTACATTTTTTTTTAATATCTGATATTAACAGTTACTTTATGATATATTACTGATTTAATTAAGACAATTGTATGTACAAATTTAGTATATGTGTTGTAAAAAGTTTTCATTGCTTGGATTATATAAATATCCATGATTTCCCACAAACTTTTTTTCTACAGTTTAATATTAATTACTTTCTGTATTCTAAATATACAATTACTAATATTATATCACATTTATTTCTTATAATATTTTTAATTATCTAAAAAAAAAAAAAAATTTCCAATTACTTTTTATTTTTGAGTATAGATGTAGATATAACTCACTTTTTAACTTTTTTTTAAAAAAATTAAAATATGCCATGGCTATATTATTTATAAAGTACTGTATATTGAATTATATTTTGGAAGTTATAAGTTATCTTTAACATGATTAAATTAACAAGATTTGTAATAATTTATATTAATACATATATATTTTGCAATATAAACATAATGAAATCGATTTTAAATATGTATGTGGTTAACTCTATGTACACACTTTTGTAGCATAGATTTTCATGAATCTATGAAATGCATTGAAATGTTTTTTATTAAAAAAAAAAAAATGTTATTTTTTTAATCTGACTGTTCATTAACTTAACTGATTTAAAATTCTTTAGAATTTTTTTGCTTTTGAACAGTGAGTAGTAAAGTAATAAATGGGGGGATCTAGTTGTGTTAATGGACAAAGACTAATCTTTTGAATTACCTCTATTGTTAGAATTTTTAAAGAAAGTCAAAAAAATAAAAAAAGGAACTAATAAGTATTTTTCCCAGCTACAAAATTGAAGGCATTTTTAAAACTTGAACTACAGGTAATTAAATTTTTATTTATCCAAAATAATGTTGTAATTAAAATTTTCATAATACCTGACAAATTAATTCACTAAAGCTTTGTTGAACTTCTAGGTTTTAGATATTAGAGACTTTAGAGGAATCAAGCTGGGCAATTTCTTAAAGTCCTCTTTATACATTTTTATTGTATTATTATTACCATATTATATTTTAGCTGATAAACAAACATGCATGGCTGATCACCAATGTGCATTGTTAGCATAAAATTTATACCTTTTACTTCTGATTTTAAAACCAAGAAAACACCTTGGTCTATTTTCTCAGATGTCTGAAGGCTGTGAGAAATTGTTTGCATTTTGTATGACACGTTGTGTGTGTGTGTAAATGCTCTTTTTTATTTATTTAAGACATAAAATAAACTTTGATTCTTACATCCTGAAGATTGCACAATTGTCTGCTAAGATAACAATTGAAAATGAAATGTAGTAACTTATAAGGAAAGATATACTGTTATGAAATGGGAAAAACTCAACAAGCAAAATCAGCAATGAAAGTCATTTTGACAATTTATGATGACTCTCTTACTAACAACAGAAAAGAAAAGAGTAGATATCTATAGTAAAGGAAATTTTAATCATATTTCAAGTCAGAAATTCAGTCATCATTAGCTAACCAAAATTTATTATTAAGTGCCTTTATCCATACTCACTTCCTGTCAATTATATGAATGCTTTCTATTAATTGATAAAATGTTTGTCATAGTATAGAACAGCGTTTCCCAACCTTTTTTGGCTTGCGTACCACTTGGTAGTACATCACGCTAAATTGTACCACTTCGTAAAAATGATTGTATTTCGTGAAATTTGTTATTGCGAGTGTGTTATTTTATTTGCATTATAAATATTATAGGGTGACCATGTATGTATTCACATCACATAATGAAACAAATTACATCGAAACACGCCTAAACGTCATGCCGGATTATAAATTCACTGTAACATATATATATATATGTGCTTGTTCAAAGTTTATATTTATCTACTATTTTGTCATATTTCGTATGCTAATAAATGGTTTTAATAAAAACACAAAATTATAAAAAACCAATTAATATATTTTCTTATCATAATCAAATATTTTTATAAAATAAATTTAATGAGATCCTTGTGCTTGTTTCGAAAAACATAATTTTTTGAAATTTGGTTCAAAAGATACGTTCGATCTGTTTCGATACTTATTTTTTTAAAAAATATATGAAGAAAAAGCTCTTTCTACTAATTCCGTACTAGTAAACGGTAATAATAATTTAAGAGCGTTCTCAGAAAGTTGTTCATATTCTTTAATGTTTAACCAAAAATTAATTAGATTGTGTCGTTTGAATTCTACTTGTAAAGTTCTGTCACATGATAATTCTATTAAATTTTTGTTATCCTTTATTGTTAATGATGTAGCTTTTCTAAATTTTCTTCATAGAAGGGGTTTGAAATCCAATTATCATTTGTGTTTTCGGGTTTTGGAAAATATTCCATGAAAGACAATTTTAATCCTGTTAAATGTGCTATTATATTTTCTCGTATATCTTGAGACAGACTAATCTTATTTTCAAACAAAAAAATATGTAGAGTTTCGACTACTTCCGGTTGATTGTTTTTGATACATTGTTTCCAAAATCTAATTTCTTAATCATACTTTCAATTTTATCATTAACATTAAAGATCGTTATCGACTGTACATATTAACAACTTTACTGTATAATATTATTAATTAAAATAATTTTTATGAATTATAGGAAAAAAAACATTTCTATGCTATTTTTATGATTTAATTTTTTTTTTTTTAAGTCCGCCATTATTGATTATTTTTCGTGTACCACCAACCAGCAAAGAAAGCATAGCGAAATACAAGAAAATGAAATTTATGGAAAATTGTTAGAGGAAGTTGAATCTGTATGATTTGTTTGCTTATTTATTATAAAAGCTGTTCAAGAATTATAATCATGTCAGCAAAGAAATAAGAAAAAAAATCATAAGTTGAACATTTCAATATTGTTTTATTGCCCTCATCCTTAGTTAAAACATAGTTTTCAAATATTTATTAACTGAGCAGAAAATGAAACCTTGTGTTAAAATAAAGTTGACTATTATTATGCTAAATATTGTATTTTTCAGTTGAAACATTAAAACTGAAAACACATTGGTGTTAATAAGCTAAATTTTGAAAATTAAGATTATAATCCTAACATTTAACTTTTAAACAAAAATATATCTTTAAAATTATATTAGATATACTAACAGCAAATGCTATTTAAATCTATTTCACTATTCATTTATAAGTATTATTTTTTTTATAAATCCATTGATTGCTATTATAAAGACATATCTGTATTTTTTATTTCTTTAAGTTAGTCTATAATGCTCTTTTCATCAAGATATTGTACAAAAACTTTTTTTTTAAAGTAATAATTTTTTTTCATATATATACATTTTTTTAACTTTGACTTTTCTTTTTGTCCATAAGTCACACATTCTATCTTATTTTCCAGGTTTTTTTTTTTGGTTTGTTTGTTTGTTTTTTTATTAGTTATCCTTTATCTCAATTGATAAAAATCTTAAAACTGTTGAAAATTCTGCCTTATTATTTCTACTATTGTTTTTGATAAATTCAATTTTTTTCATTCTTACAGATCCACCCATCAATTTAGTTTAGATTTAACAGCTAGGTCTATCACTAATTACTTAGATTTTGATTTTAAAACCAGCAATTTGAATCTTATAGATAAATGGAATCATTTTCTGTGATAATATATAAATTATATCAGTTTTTTTTCTTTTGTAAAAATCTTGTTTTCTTATTGAACTAAACATATATATTTAAAATATAGAAAAAATATTCACCCACATTTGGATTATATTTCTATAATCTTTCTCAAGACATAATTCTGAAGTTTATCTGAATAAATAAAATGCAATAATTACCTATTAAAATACAAGCATAGTACATATACTTTTAAGCTACATGTAATTAGACTGGATTTGAACCCAGAGTTTTAAGCCCCCTTTAGTCATCTACTCCATCTTATATAACCAACACATATAACCACATATATGTGAAAAAGATAAATGATCTCCAATATATGTATTTTGTGCTGAATCAGCACTCATCAATTGGTCCAGATCATCTCCCACACATATATAATCAGCTCTCGGTTTATATAATCTTCAAACTTTAATGGACAGGCTTCAATCTTCAACTCTTCACATCTATATCATAGAAAATCTGATGATGGCATGTTCAAAGCCCTTGTCTTCCAATTTTATTGTCATGCCCATGTTGACCATATGTTATTCTAATCCCTCATGTGCAAGACTTTAAGCCCATTTAAATGAACAGAAGGGGGATGGGTAGTATACAGGCTGAATATGTAATATTTAAATACAAGTATATTATATATATTTTTAAGCTAGATGTAATTAGAGGGGATTTGATTCAGACTTTCAAGCTTCTTTTAGTCATCCACTCCATCTTATATGACTGACTCACATGACCAAATGCAAAAAAAAAATGAATGATTTCCAATATATACATATTTTGTGCTGAACCAGCACTCATCAGTTAGTCCATATCATTATCTTCCATTATTAAGATAGCAAATCTTCAAACTTTAATGAACAGGTTTTGATTTTCTTCCCTCCCCAATTCTTCAGTTGGAAATCTGATGATGACATGTTTAAAGCCCTTGTTTTCCAACATAGGTATGACAGCAAAATTGGAAAAAGGGCTGTGAAGATGCCATCATTAAATTTTCAATGATATGGATGGCTGAAGAATTGGAGAGTGGAGAAGATTGAAGTCTATCCATTAAAGTTTGAAGATTTGCTGTCTTAATATAAAAACAAAATTGGCAAAAAGGACTTTGAACATGTCATCATCAGATTTTCAATGATATAAATGGCTGAAGAGTTGGAGAGCGGAGAAGATTGAAGTCTGTCCATTAAAGTTTAAAGATTTGCTGTCTTAATATAAACTGAGCACTGATTATATATATATGTGTGAGCGATGATGATCTGGACCAACTGATGAGTGCTGGTTTAGCATAAAATATGTATATTGGAGATCATTTATCTTTTTTGCATGTATGTGGTGTGTTTCAGTTCTTTAAAATGGAGTGGATAACTAAAGAGAGTTTGAAAGTGTGGGTTCAAATCTTGTCTAATTACATTGAGCTTAAAAGATATATACTTGTATTTAAGTATTACATATTCAGTCTGTATTCTACCCATACCTCTACTGTTTATTTGAATGGGCTTAAAGTCTTGCATATGAAAGGTCAGAATGACTTACAATCATCATGGGTATGACAACAAAATTGGCAAATAAGGACTTTGAACATGCCATCACCAGATTTTTAATGATATTGATGGCGAAGAGTTGGAGATGGAGTAAATGAAGTCTGTCCTTTAAAATTTAAATTTTTTTTATCAATATAAACTGAGCACTGATTATATATGTGTGTGGGAGATGATGATCTGGACCAACTGATGAGTACTGGTTCAACAGAAAATACGAATATGGAAGATCATTTATCTCTTTCACATGTATATGTAGTCATGTGTACTGGTTGTATAAAATGAAGTGAATGACTAAAGGAAAGTTGAAAGTCTGGGTTCAAGTCCCATCTAATTACATATTAGCAAACAACTTGTAAATGCTCTCTGGATAATTTGTGTTGTCCAAAAATATAACATTCTATTTTTAAAAATAAAACATTACTTTCAAAATAAACTTGCAAATACTCCAGTTTTTGGAAGTATTTTCTCCCAAGAATATCACAAAAATTAGTGATGTCAGAAAAACAATAGAAATTTATTCAGGCATAGTTTAAAACTTCTTTTATTTTGCCGAATTTTCACATCCTGTCTCATCTGTGGATTTTTTTTTTTAAATTAAAACTTTAAAACCTTTTCAAAATGGAGTTTATCCTCTTACTAGGTGGTGAAGAATTTCAGAAATGAACTATTTTGTATGAAATCGTTAAATTAGTTCAAGTCTCTATTGTTTCAGAATGGGCATTTAATAAATAAAATTGACACCTTCTCTATGGGACAAAGTTAATAATTAAATTTGGAGAACATTTCATGCATAATATAAATGAGGTATGTGTTTAAGATACATATTTATACATTTTTGATGCAGCCAGTATTAATGTGTGCATGTGAAACTTAGACAATATTTAAAAGGGATGATGAGAAATTAAAAATATTTGAAAGGTCTGTATTTTAAAAAAAAATTGATATAGTGAAAATCATGTTGATCATAAAAGCAAAAATATATGATAAGGAACTTGATTATGTGGCCAAAATTAAATCAAGAATTGAATGGATATTGTCATATGAGGCCACTAAATAAAATAAAAAAGAATGATTATAGAACATCCTGTGGAATGAAAAGCAATAATACATCCAAAATTGTTATTTTGTAAAGATACTGAGAAGGATCTAAAATTCATGGGAGCTCACAATTGGAGAAATATATACATGAACAAAAAACATGGTCAAATATTGTGAAGTCAATAGCAGAGAACCTACATAGTTTGTGACTGCTTAATAATAATAATTAATAATAGATGAAATTAAATACATAGTCGATGATGAAGAAAATATTTGAGGAAGTAAATGAAAAAGAAACTTGAATTGATAATTCTCTATAATTAGAATTAAATGAAATATTTAATTGGATCAAAAAAAAAAAAAAACACAATTAAATCAGTCCGAAAACAAATTACAGTTTAAAAGATCACTACTGAAATGTATATGACTTGAGTATATATGAATTTTTACTACATATACCACCTGTTAAATAATATGCACATTTAGATAAAGATGAATGAAATATCATCATGAAATTCCTACAGGATTTTTTATATGTATATATATATATTGATTACACAATTGTACTTTTATTATATATCAAATAATATATTTTTCAAAAATTATAATTGCTTGTATGGTGAAGTCTACTACAACAAATATTTTTATAACAAGCATTTTCTCATCAAATTATAGTTTGTACAACAAATGCAAATATTATGAACACTAGAGCAGTAGACATCTTTGTCACATTATATAAGATTTAATTTGCTTATCTATTTAGTTGTATTTTTTGCAATGAAATTAATGTATGCATTTTTTTGTTAATTCTGCTCCTTATAGCCATAAATCTAAAAAAAAGTAGAAGTAAAAAACTATTCAACATGTCATTGGCTTTCATAGTATGTACATGCATAAATTATTTCAGAATCTTTATTTTTATGTAGAACATCTAACATCATCTTGTTTTATATGGCTTATTTAATTTAGTCCTTTTATCTACTGCTGTCACAAAGAGCATAAATTTTGAATATTGAATGGCTAAATTAACAGTCAGTTACTTGTTATGGTAATTAGCATAAATTTATTAGCACATCTATATCCCGCTTAGCACTTGGTCTTTAAGTGAGGATTCACAATAGCGATCATCATCAATTTGTACCTACTATTTTGATTTACAGTTGGTTATTCACTATAACAATATTTAAAAAAATTTCAAAAAATAAATAAATTTGGTGGCCATATTATAAGATTGATGATATTAATAATAAGATAGTTATTAACACTATGTCATCCAAAACAAAATAGTAGCTTTCATGCTGAAATTGTACAGTGCAGACTTTATTTATAATATGCAATACAGTATACAATATTAGTGCTGTATACAATATTTTGATTGTAAACTTAAAATACAATTAATGAATACTGTACATTATTTTATATAATTATTTATATTCACCTTGCAAATCTATATCCAAAGTAAAGATTTTCATTGTTAATGATTACAAAATCCAAAAAAGTTTTTCATTCAGTATAATAAATAATCAAAATCATATTCTAATGATTTACAACAACCAAATATATTAATACAGTATTTTAAAATGTGTACATTAGTTTAAAAACTATATACTGTATTTACTCACTTTTATGGATTAAACTTGTAATATTTTGTTTGTGGCAAAAATTACAATCATATTGCAAATCAATCAGTACTTCATAAATGATGCATCCAAAGTTATGATTTTCATTGTTAATGATTACAAAACTCAAAAAAAGTATTTCATTCAGTATAATAAATAATAAAAATCATATTTAATGATTTACAACAACCACATATATTAATACAGTATTAAATTTTAGTTTAAAAATTTTATACTGTATTTACTCACTTTTATGAATTAAATTTTTTACTAACAGTATTTTATTTGCAGCAAAAATTACAATCGTATTGTAATTTAGTTATAGCAATTGTTATTTTGAAGGAAAAAAATGATTTCATAGTAATGAACTTTGTATGGTCAAAAATTACTAAATCTAAATTAAAAATAATATATTTTCTTGATTTTAAAACTTCTTATAATTTGTTTCAGAATTGCAGATATTATCACAATTGTTTTAAAAATATAAAATGAAAATTTTATTCAGCATAAAACTAAAAATAAATTTTGATCATATACTATTATTTAATCTTAAATTGTGTACATTGTATATATTAAAGTATTCAGTCAAATCAAACAACTTATTTTCAGTTTTAAAAAAAGTGACCAAAATTGCATACATTATGCAGTTTAATAATAAACTTTGTATGGTAAAAATGCAATACAAATAAACTGAAAAAGAATCATACCTTTAATATTTAAACAATTTATATCTCTGCCTTCACAATTATGGCATTAATTGAAAATTTTTTAAATCATTTTCAAGAAAATGGCTACCGCATTTATTAAAATGCAACATCTTGTGACAAATTTTAAAAATGCCACAATTAGCACATTTATATATAAAGTATGGTTTATTAAGATCTGCATAATACATGTAAAAAAAATCTTAAATAATGATTACAATATGCAAACACAATGCATTAGATACTTTTTTTTATTTTTTAATACATCAGAATATTTTTTCTTTGACATTATTTGCGATTAGGTTTTGATAATGCACAGTATGCTACTTTTGCACTAATGATAAATAACAAGTCTTTAGAACAAATTAAATAAGTTGTTATTAAACATTTTAAAAAAAATATTAAATAATTTCATGTAAGTACCTAATTTAGTAGTACAAATTTAAAAAAAAAATAAAACTTAAGTATGAAATTTTTTCCAGTATAACAAAAAACAATTGCATGGAAGAACACAAAAAAATATTAATTGCTAGTTTACTTACACTTTTCTGGCCCATTTTGTACTTTTGGACAGTTAAAAGATGCATTTTTTTTTTTAACATTTCTGTTTAAAAGTTTATAGCTACACATATTTTTAATTAAAATCATGGCAGGAACTAATATAACCACGAAAAAAAAAAAAAGTCTGAGTTTGGAAACCAAAATGGATATCTACATCGACAGGAAAGAATGAAATCATGATATCTCTCCTTGGTGGATTTATTAACATTTTTCACCACCACCATTTTTAAAAACAAAAACAAAATAGAACTAAGTGCTCAAACCGTCATAGGTGCAACTAAAATTTCTAAAATCATGAAATCATGGCATCGCATATGAAAAAAAAAATCAAGGAGCATATCAACCACTTATTCTAAACCTTTTCTCTGGAGATCTTCAGTTATCAATATCTGGAGCACTCCTCCAAAAAAAAAAAAATCAAGATTGTCAAAGGATTTAGAAGACAACAATGGACCTTAGAATGAGCATTTGATGACTCAAAAGCTGGATAATTATGACTGATGAATGGATCACTGGAAAGAACATTAAACTTAAGTTTTTTTCATAGATAATAATATTTTAAGTGCATACCCGCATAATACATATATCACAGTTTATACATGTATATAGAGTTTTTTTTTTTAAATTACTATATATAGTAGGTTAAATTTTTTGTTTAAAGCCTTTAGTTCAATTTTTAGGTGGAATAACTGCCCAAATTTTTTCCCATAGGAAACCATTTAACTATTTGTTTTTTTTTCCTCGTAGAAAACCATTATAACTACTTGTTCTTTATATAATATTCTTGTTTAATGATGAGTTTGGGGGGACCAATCACTCTTGCTAAGTTGGGATAAAGGTGCATTTTTGAAAGATCACTTAATTTTCACTATGAGTCAGATAAATAAAATTAGTAACATCAAGAAAGAAATGATTGCAAGCAAGAAAGTGAAAGTTCTTAATATGGAATGATATTAAATCAACAATTTCAGTTTTTATGATTTTTATTAAGAAAAGTTTGTTTCTGCTTTTAAAAGTTCAGTTTTAATTTTCATTAAAATTGACCTGTCTAGTTCATATTTAAACTTTAACATATAAGTAATTAATGTTATATTTATTTTTATATTTTTGATTTTGTGTTATATTTTCCTGTTTAATAGTTATGTTGGATGGAATCATTGCTGTACACTGAGGATTTGAAATACATTATTCCAATGTGCTCTAAATCAATCGAATTGTATAATGAATAAACTTTTAGAATTGATTACACTGAATCACATGCATTTACTAAGTCACTGTTTTTAATCTAAATGAGAACACTTGTTTGTATGCAGTATTTTTTCACTTTTTAAAAATATAGATATACATTTACAATTTCATTTAAAATGGCTTTCAAACATAAAGCTAATAATGTAGCAATTCTGCCAAGATGAAAAGAATTTCTGAATCCAATGGTAAAAGGGGGAAAAAAAAGTATTCTGAAGGCAGTTGTTGTTAAGAATAATTAGCAGTTTGTGAAATTATGAATAGTGAAAACAAATCTATGTTATTTTGCATTTTTTACTGAAACCAAATTTTATTCATAATAATGACTTATTTTTTGTGTGAAATATATGAATTGTAAAAAAGTCATACTAGATTTATTTATCAACAAATTATTACTAAGTGCCTAATAGAATTATAAGATAAATTATCAAAGCAGTTAAGTGCTACTAAAAAAATCACTAAATTTTATTTATTTTTGAATAAGAAGTGATTGAATGGACAGACACAGCAGTTTGTAGATACAGTTATATGCTATCTCAATTTATTATTTTAGTTTTTTACAATTGCATTATTCTATTTTATTTAAATCATTTTTGTTGATAATGTTACTGTGTATATGTACTGTAAATTTTTTTTAATTCATCATCATCATCAACCATTATCAATCCACTGCAAGATGAAGGTCTTCAAGTTCAATCCATTTTTTCCTATCTTTAGCTTCTCTTCTCCACATCACCCCTGCACACTTTCTTATTTCATCCATCCATCTCACATGCGGTCTCTTTCTGGGTCTTTTAAAATCTCTTGGAATCCAGTTTAAAATTTCAATTGTCCATTTGTTATCATCTCTTCTAACAATATGTCCAGCCCAACTCCACTTCAGTCTTTTAATTTTTTCAATGAGGTCAGTAACACCTGTTTGTTCTCTTACCCATACATTGCGTTTTCGATCCCTTCTTGTTACTCCCAACAGGCATCGCTCCATACTTCTTTGAGTGGTCTGAAGTCTCTGTATTGCTCTTCTATTAAGTGTCCAAGTCTCAGATCCATAAGTAAGAACTGGCAAAACACATTTATTAAAAATCTTACTTTTCAAACACATAGGCATATTTCCCTTTAGTATCAAGCTATTTCGACCAAAAGCACTCCAACCAAGTTTAATTCTATGATTAATTTCATCTATTATATTTCCATCTGTATTAATAATCTGACCAAGTTATTTGTAACTGTTAACTTCTAACTCATCATAATCAATCTTTATTTTCATATTTTGAGAAAATTGATTAAACATTACTTTAGTCTTTTTAACATTTATCTTTAGTCCTACTTTCATCTGATAACTCCTGCAACATTTCCTGTAGCTCTAAAGCATTATTTGCAAAAACAACTACATCATCTGCAAAATCTAAATGACTTAAATAATCTCCATTTACTTTTACTCCTTTAGCTTCCCATTTTAATCCACAAAATACTTCTTGCAGCACTGCTGTAAAAAGTTTTGGAGATATGGAGTCACCCTGTCTTACACCCTTTTCAATGTTGATTTTCCTATTATCATTATGTAATCTAATGTTGCTGTTGCATTTTTATAAATATTTTTCAAAATATGACAATATCCTGGATCTACACCTTGATGATTCAATGTTTTAATCACTGAAGAAATGTTTATAGAATCAAATGCCTTTTCATAGTCTACAAATCCTAAGCATAATGGCAACTCATATTCATTTGTCCTTTCTATAATTTCTTTCAATACCTGGCTATGATCTACTGTACTAAAACCACTTTTAAATCCAGCTTGTTCTCTTGGTTGGTGGAAATCCAGTGTTTTCTGTAGACGAGTTGTAATTATCTTTGTAAAAATTTTGTATAAAACTGATAAAAGACTGATAGGTCTGTAACTTCTAATATCTTCTTTATCACCTTTTTTAAATATTAATATTAATACTGCATTCTTCCAATCATCTGGTACATCTTTAGCATTTAGACATTTGGTATATAACTTTGCTAAATTTTTTTCTATTTCTTCGCCTGCTTCTTTTAATATATCAATTACAATTCCATCATTACCTGGAGCCTTCCCTTTCTTCATAAATTTAATTGCATATCTCACTTCCTCATTCAATAAGTATAGGAGGCATTTGTTCTTTATTACTATATAATTCTTGATAGAAGTCTTCTACACATTTTATGATGTCATCTCTCTTTTTAGTAATAATGCCATCTTTTTTTCTTATTGCAGATATAAATTTCCTACCAATACCAAAATGTTGTTTTACACTCTTTAGGCTTTTATTCTCTTCTACATCTTTCCTTGCTAGTTCACAATTATACTTTCTTATATCATTTTCAACTCTTTTCCACCATTTTACAAAATTCGAGATATTCAATCTTTTTTAATGCATCATTGTTGTATATCCTCATGTTCCTTCTTTTCTTCATAAATTCTCGAGTCTCAGAAGAAATTTTACTAGTCAATTGCTGCTTTTTTCTACCAGCTATCTTTGTTGCGGTTTTTAAAAGTGTATCGCTTATCTTCCTATTAATGTCATTCAAATCTGAATCATGTTCAAAATCTACTAATACTTGAAACCGATTTGTAAGTTCTAATTTAAATTCATTAGAATATTTCTGAAGATTAGGCATATCAACTGTAAATATTGTTTTTCTTAATAATTTTTGTCTCTCTAATTTTGCATTAACATATATCTTACATCTTACTAATCGGTGATCACTTCCTGTGTTAAATTTATTAAGAACATTACAATCTTGAAATATGTATTTTCGGTTAGTCAAAATATAATCCAATTCTGCTGTACCTTCATTTGGATGCTTCCATGTCCATTTCCTTTTAACATTTTTCTCAAAAAAAGAATTCATAATTTTAATTAGTCGATTATATATATATTTAAACTATCTAGTTTATACTATGTATGTTGAATAATTTTGTGTAAGGCCATACAGTAAACTATACTTTTGCTAAACAAAGTTTTGCTAGGGACATTTGAAATCAAATATTGTGGATAAAGCAAAAGTCACTATATATAATAAATTATAAAAATTGAATTTTTCTATTACAAAATTAAAATACTTTGTAAATAATATGATTTCTAACTAAATGTATTGGATATGTGTTAAATCAAAAATGTAAATAACTATAATGGCCAAATATCTAATATAATTTTTTATTTGTCCACAATGCTGTAACAAATATATAACTACATAATCAATCTAAATAGGATTGAAATAAACAACTATCAATAATTATATTTTAATATTTATCAACTGGCTTTCATCTCCATTGAGATTTTCTCAAGATAATCTTGAGTAGATCTCAATGGAGATGAAAGCCAGTTTGATAAATATATTAAAATATAGTTATCAGTAGTTGTCTATTTCAATCTTATTTAGATTGATTATTTAATTTAATCAAATATATGCAGTACTTTTTTTTTCATATCTAAAAGTAAATGGGTTGATTTTTTTTTAGTGCTACCAGATAGCCAACCAATAATAGCATCCAAAGAGAATCATTATAGTAAATTTTTTTTTTTTTCCAGAAGATCCCTTCAATTCTCACATATCTAATAATTATACCTTCTTAAAATGAAATATAATTAAGATATTATAATAAATTATATTAATAGCAATGACAAACCATTAAATGTGGTGATCAATAGTTTCTGTTACCTTAATTCTATATATTTATAGAGCAAAGAATTTAACCTACTTACTTAATATTACTGTTAAAAGCATAAATAAAAGTGAAAAAATAGCATTACTGTTTCTGAATTAATAGGGAGAGGTTTTTTTTCTTGTAGGTAAGACACACACACACACACATAAAAATTAATATAAGTTTTCCAATCATTTTTATTAAGTGCTAAAAGTGTTTTTCAAAGAGTAATTGAAATTTGGCAGTTATATATTTTTTTAGGACAGAACTCTTTGTAACCAGAGATCTCAATATCATTTTAAACACACTAACTTTTCTTAAATTGTTTTTTTTTTTTCTTATAAGAAATCCAAAATAATTTCTTGCTTAATTTAATTAAGGACTCTTCAAAAAAAACTTAAGTATGCTGCTATTCCTACCTCACTGGTACCAATCTGCCTTGCCTATGTTGTACAATGCATGGGGTAAAGTGACTGTATTGAAAGTTCTGGGTCCCTGGATCAAAGCTCAATTTGTTATAGTATTTGAATATTGTATGATCTTTTATGTCACTATTTGTTTTATTGTGTGCCATTTTTAGTGGCAGGTAAGTAAGCTAAAGGTTCCTATAATGAAAGATCAATCACATTAATGAAGAATAGCACTATTTCCGAAATAGTATATATTCCATTATTATTATTACCAACCTGCCTTTCAGCAGAGAACATATATATATATATATGTTATTGTTAGAAGGACAAGCTGAATCGTTCAAATAAGTGCAGATATTTTATTTGGCCATAAAGAATAAATGCTTTTAATGTATGTTAGCCTTCATCTTATGTTGTCATATATCTATGGACAATCCATGGTTTATCTTTTTTTAAAAAAAAAAAAAAAATCTCTATCTGATATATGTTCGCCCATGTATGAAATTATTTTGAAATTTTGCATTAAATGTATATATAAAGTACAATATATATACATGATTTCATTTATTTGTAAAACTGCAAATCAAAAGAAATAAAAGTACTATAGAAATTATTTAATTCGAAAAAAAAAAAATCACTCTTTAGGGATTTGTTAATCATTTATTTTATTTTTTAAGCTTTGAAAGATTTCAAGTGGATAAATTGTAAACCCCTTCTGTGCAACAGGTTTGTTAACACCAGCCGGATTTTCACATCTTCACTTCTGTTTCCTAGTACTATATTCAAGTTAACAATACTTTCTACAAAATGGATGATTTTGATTTTTTTTTTTTTTTGGTAAGAGAAAATCTACAAAGTAGACAGGACTAATTGTAATGTCCTTTGAATGTGTTATTAGATTACAGAACAGCTTCCCTCCTCCTTCCTCCAGAGAATGATTATTATAGCCTCATAACATTGAAAGAAATTAGGGATCCTGGTCTTGAATAGAATTTTAAGACTATCATCTGCATAGATGATTAATGGTGTGATTGTTTTTTGTAAGTGCTTGACAATGATGACTAGCCTGTATTGTTAATTGTAATCTTCCATACTGTCTTAACATTGGCTCCTTTTTTGTTGTTTATTTTTATAGGGACAATAGTCTTTTAAGCAACAAAGGGATTTGCAAATGAACTTGTATTTAAGTTCCTATAAATCACTGGTGAGACCAGACTTGCTTAGCTTACAATTTGGACAAATTCATCAGTTTTTTTTTTATTATTCTAAGTTTTTTAAGATGAGCTCATGCCTTGAATTGACAATTTAATTTAGAAATAAATAACTAAAGGTGTGCAAGTTGTAATAATTTAGATGATTGCTTACAGACATAAAAATAGCTATTCTTTTTTTTTTTTTTTTGCTTACAGCTTTATTCTTGTTTGATGCTTGGTTGCAGTTTTTGTTACACTAATTTTTTTTTATCTTTTTAAAAAATTTAAAAAGTGGGGTGGGAGACAAATTTAAATCGTCTTTGGAATTAGTGTTTCATAAATCCCTTTTTTTTTTCTTTTTTGGGTACATTGTGATGTATTATATATTTTTAAAAATGATAAAAAGTATAGGTATTATAAAGAAAAACCTTTTTGAACTGTATATAATTATGCAAGCATATTTTTATATAGATAGTGCATCTATAAAATTTTATATAAAACATGTATGAGCCATAATAATGTTATATATAAATATTTTAATATAAAGATTTAATAGACCAGTTTTCTGCAGTAGATTAGTTTTTATTTTATTTTCAAGTTAAAAATAACTGAATATCTATTTACTGACTTATATTGATAGCTAGATGTGTTAGCTATGGATTGCTTATTTCAAAATATATATATTGAGCTTAAAAATAGAAATTTTCTGTTACCTGAAAGATTTCCTGCATTATTCCATACTTGAATTTCAGATCTTAGGATACACTAATGCCAATAATAACATGATGATAAGTAGGTTGTTTAATAAATAATAAAACTAAACTTTAAATAAATCTAAATTATCAAAAAAACTTTAAATAAATCTTGAATGTTACTAACAATTACAACACCATTAGAGCCAGATTCAGGCACCTATAGGATTTACTTTATGTAATGTACTGAAATTGTTCACATGCTCACCTTTTTCTCTCTTTGTTTTACTCCAGTGATTCAACAAACTTTTTTTTGCTTTCATGTTTGCTCTTATACCTGTGAAATGTTATATCACATTATTGGTTAAGAATATATATTATACTATGCATGTGCAGTGTATGCCTTTTTTTTTTATTTTATGGAAAATCTTTAAGAAAAAAAAACAAAAACAATTAGGACTAAGAAAACCAACTTTTAAATTAAATTTTTTAGTCAGGGTAAGTAATTTGCCTAATGCAATAGCACTTCATTATTGTTATTTATAATTGTTTTTCATTCAAATCCTTTTAATACAATTTATTGTAATATCTCAATTTTCTCTAATTAACAATTGTTATCATATACTACATTTACACATGCAGGGCATTTCAAAAGTCATTTTTCATAATTTGATTTATATTAATTAAACATCTGTGCTTAAAAGAATCACATTTATTTTCCAATCTAAAATAAAACATAAAAGGTAAAAGTAAAGAATCATAGATGATATGACGAAAGTTACAATTATTCCTCTAATTTATATTTGCTTGTTGAGTTTTCATGGTGAAATGGAAATTGAAATAATTAGTTAATAGAATATTATGAGCAAGCAATGATACCTTTATCATGATCAGTGCTAATTTAGGATTGTTTGCCACTTCATCAATGTAATTTAATGTATTTAGAGCCATATCAATTTTAAAATAATCAAATAATTGCTTGGAAATAACAGATTAAGCTTTGATTCAGCAGTCTATTTTTGTCCTAAATCATACAGGATAAAAACTTTATAAACTTATTAAAATGCATTATCATTAGCAACCATCTCAAATGAATAATTGAAAGTTAGAAAACATCAATTTAAAAAAAAAAAGAATAAGAATTGATGTGTATATAATTAAAGAAATGGCAATATGGTATGTCATAATTTCATGTACTTAATTTAATACAGTGGCCAGTTATCAGTAAGTTCATGCTATCAGTCATTTCTGCATATATATATATGATCAACAGATGGCGTTTTTACCAAAAACATGATCAAGCGTTTGTTTACATAAACGATCAAAGAATCAGAATTAACTATCTCTTTCGTTTTAGCCCACTTTCAGATCAGCTGATTTCAAGCTATTTTGCTGTCATCAGTGAAAGACAGAGCCAAGAAACTAGATCTAAAAACTGACTCCAAGTGTTTATGCACAGAGTTTCTATCAGTTTGCAAGCATGAAATTTTTCAGACCGATAAAGTCTTCAAATTCAGCCAAACAAACTAGATAGCTACATGGGTCTGATCTCAGTTCAGCTTCTCCACATAGTCAAAGCCTCTGCAATCTATATCATTGCGGAAACCTTTAAAGGTAGATTTATGAAAAACAAAAACAAGTTTTAATCACGTTAAAACATGCTGACGCTTGTATTTATGATCAACAGATGGCGTTTTTACCAAAAACACGATCAAGCGTTTGTTTACATAAACGATCAAAGAGTCAGAATTAACTATCTCTTTCGTTTTAGCCCACTTTCAGATCAGCTGATTTCAAGCTATTTTGCTGTCATCAGTGAAAGACAGAGCCAAGAAACTAGATCTAAAAACTGACTCCAAGTGTTTATGCACAGAGTTTCTATCAGTTTGCAAGCATGAAATTTTTCAGACTGATAAAGTCTTCAAATTCAGCCAAACAAACTAGATAGCTACATGGGTTTGACTATGTGGAGAAGCTGAACTGAGATCAGACCCATGTAGCTATCTAGTTTGTTTGGCTGAATTTGAAGACTTTATCGGTCTGAAAAATTTCATGCTTGCAAACTGATAGAAACTCTGTGCATAAACACTTGGAGTCAGTTTTTAGATCTAGTTTCTTGGCTCTGTCTTTCACTGATGACAGCAAAATAGCTTGAAATCAGCTGATCTGAAAGTGGGCTAAAACGAAAGAGATAGTTAATTCTGACTCTTTGATCGTTTATGTAAACAAACGCTTGATCGTGTTTTTGGTAACCATCTGTTGATCATAAATACAAGCGTCAGCAGGTTTTAACGTGATTAAAACTTGTTTTTGTTTTTCATATATATATATTTGTATCATTGATTTGAAATATAACTTTCTCATTAATTCTGCTATGATTGAATGAAAGATATCTTTTTTGATTTTACTCTAATAATTTTTATTAACATAAATAAATTAATTATCTTTAACTTTTTGTTCCTATAATCAAACAGTTCACCAAAAGTATGTATCTTCATTGCAGTTTTAACTCGCCAATCATTTTAAAGCCTTCTTGTCAGTTTTGCCTTCAAATCTCAATATTCATTATGAAGTTTCACATCTAATTATTACTCTGCCAAATAGAAAATACATTTCCTTTTAACAAATTATTAATAATAAAATAATTATCAGAAAATGAGTCATGATTACTACCTATAGTAGACTTCTTGAGAGAATTCCATACTTCAGTTATCTCACAGTCCTGTAAATCCAAATTTGCAATTTTAGTGTTCAATAGCTATTGTGTATGTACTGGATACTACTAAAGAATGAATGTCAATTTTCATGTGAAAATGATTGAAATAAGTTATTTTTCAATGTATCTATCATTTTAATCTTGTAGTGTACTAATGTAATATGAACTCTTGAATTCTGACTCCTAATTATAATGTAACATTAAATGTCCTGTTTCGAGCATGGGTGTATCTCTGGTCCTTTATAGTGTTTTTGATAGTCAATCCATGTGTTATACAAAAATTCAATAACAACAAATGATTTGAATTTATAGATCTCAGTACTATTATTTCTATCAGCTTTTAGCCAAAGTTTACTTGTAAGAACATGTGCATTAAAATCTCCAAGAAGAAAAAAATGTTTTTTTTAAACGGTATTGCAATAATAATGCTATCCAACAAGGAATAAAAGTTTCTTGAATTCTAGATCTTTTTTTTTTTTTTTTTTTTGATGCACTGAAAGTGATATATGACATCACAATCTTATTAAATACAGTTTGAATAGGTGGAAAAAGTATTTTGATCCTCTTTTGAATAGTGATATAATTGAGATGACTTAGTAATATATCCCTTTTATCCACTCATTTAGATTTGGACAAAATATTCATTTTGATGAAGTGAAAATAGCTCTTAGTAATCTTAAAAATGGAATGATTCCAGGTTCTGATTAAATATCAGAAATTTTAAAATGTAGTGCTGATATGTTAGCTTCAAAAATATTGGGATTTTTTTTAGGAATATATGGACTTGTGAAGTTGTATCACCTGACAAGTCTTAAAAATAAAGGGAATAGACAAGATTGCAGTAATTATTGTGGAATATCATTATTATCCACTACAGCAAAGTATTTTCAAGAATTTTGTTGAATGGTTCGCTTCCAGTCATATATGGTTAATAGAGAATCAAGAAGCTCTATAATGATATGTTCGATGCCAAGAAAATGCAAGAAAAATGTTGGAAACAAAAAAATTCATTTAATCAAACAGATTGATGGTATTGTTTGAAATTAGTTTCTTGCCTAATGTACTTTACAGTTTTCACGTGATAGAATGAGATGAAATGTTATTACTAAATCTGAAGCATTTGAAATGAAAATTGAAATTAAACAAGGATGTGTTACTTGCTCAAACATTTGTCTTTAGAAATGTTTGTTGATGGTTTAATGAAACAGGGATCAAGACAATACAGTTTGGTGGTAGAATTTTAAATTTGAATTGATTAAAAGCAAAAAGTAAGAACTTCTACTTTCTTGATTTTGAATTTACGGTATGCTAATAATTCTGCAATTTTTTCCAGTTCAAAAGATGATTTGCAAAATATACTTAATGAATGCAACATTTAAAGACTTCTGTTTAATAATATATTCAAAAAAATTCCAAGTTATTTATCAGCCAAATGATGAAAGAAATATCCTCAGCAACTCTTAACTTGGATCAACTTGAGAATGCACAGCATTTTAAATGTCTTGGTGGTTTATAAGTAGAAAGGTGGATTTAGATGTTGAAATGCATCATAGACTTCAATATGCTGCTACTACTAGTTAAAACATAGGATATTTCATCATAGGGAAATAACTACTATAACTAAGTTGTATAGAGAATTGATATTTTATCTAATTTATTATATTGAAGTGAGCTTTGTGCAGCATACTGATGCAATGTAAAGGCATTAGGAAAAATTTCATTTAAGGTTGCTCTGTAAAATTTTAAAAATACAGGGATGAGATCATAAAACAAGTCAATATGTACATCAGCTTGCTGGATGTGATATTATAGAATCAACTATTGTAAAGTGACACCTTCATTGGATTGGACATGTAAAGTAAATGAATAATGCAAAACTTTCTAAAAGGTGTTTTATGGTAAACTTGAGCATGATTTTCGTGATAGAGATAGATTTATGTATGTTGTAAGGATTTTCTCTAAGGAATTTTAAAAAAGTGCAATATTGATTATTAAGATATAGCCAAGAACTACAATTAGCCATGGTATTAGAAGTATTTCAGAAAGAAAATTTTTCTGCGGAAAAAATGAAAAGACATTATCACAAAATATCAAACAGAAAAATGGACCAACATATGTTTCACAAATTCGTTTGTATAGTCATTGCAAAACTTATTTCTAGAACAATTAATTTTTTTTTCTTCTTGGAATTAGAATGGCCATATTCATTTATAAATGGCTGCTATACACACACACACACACACATATATATATATATGTGTGTGTGTGTGTGTGTGTGTAAAATCTTTGTAATTTAGAAAACAAATTCCCAGTTATTTCATTTATAAATATATTCTCTTTTTGCTAGTATTCTTGTTTGAACTTCAAAAATTACACTTTTTTATTTTATTTTAAAATATTTAGCTCCTCAAAACCTTATTTCTAAATATGTTCAACCTTTTACTTTCTATATTTGCATTCAATTTTTCTAATTCCCTGCTGTATTTTTTGCAGTTACAGTATTTGACAATTCTCACTATATATTGTACCATTTTCGGATAATTTAGGCTTTATACATTATAAATTTCGTAATGTATTTGTTAATCAAGTTATGTCTGTGTTTATTCATTCTGGGCATTAGAAAGTCTCACAGAACATAACTACATTTCCAGATTAACTTGCCTAATTTATGATTTGGATTCGCATTGCCAGCAGAATCAGTTTTTACTGTTTAAGAGGGTGCCAGAGTTGTAACCCACTGATTCTTGCCACATCACATACCATAGTTTTGCCGTAAATAACAATAGAATATTATTGGGATTTTGATTTTTTAACTCTTGAATCTGTTATATGAATTTCCCCAGTGCTTGGATATTAAATGAACTTGTTGGCATAGGTAATTTATACATTTCTTACAACTTTAAAATCTAGTAAACTAATATTAACAACGTACAATGACAAAGGTTATATTAATGATAAATTTTATTGAAACATAATTAAAATATTAACTATAACCATGAAATGTTAATTTAAACAATGAAATGAATAAAATGGAAAGGAATCTCCGCATATATCCAGATAATAAGATTAATCAATTAATTAATTCAACAGTTTAATTCTTTCATTTTCTCCAATCAGATGCAAATGAAAGTTCCTTGAATGTCTCTTTATTGATATTATAAGCTTATAATTAGTTTAGTTTGCAAACATATTGAATTAGACACAAGTTAGGGTATGAATTATAACTTACTGTAAGCTCCAAAGGTTTATGTAGATTGCAGATTATTGTAGCATACATTTCCTGTGATTAAGAGCTCATTGGTAGTTAACTTTGATTTTTTTTCTGGTGACATTTTCATGTTCCTGCTCCGTTTTAAGGCTAGACTCAAAAGCTTTTTGGAATGCCATCTTTATGACAAAAGTTGTCCACAAATGCTCCAATTTCCACTCCCGTATGATGACTTGGTTCAGCTTGTGAGTAATCCTGGATATAGGCATTTTCTCTATTCAGGACCTGCAGAAATGCCAGCCAAAAGAACAAGAACCCTGCTTGAAGTTATTCTTTTTATACCTTCGACCAGTGTTTAGATTTTTCTACGTATATATTTTTTTATCTTTTGTTTTGTTATCAGAAGGCATGTTTTGTATGTTCTTTTTTTTCATTTTAGCTACTAAGTTCTCTTTTTTTATAAATTCCTTAGAAGCCATATTTAATTATTCGTAAAACTCCGATCATTATGATTTACATTTGGAATGTCTTTTTTTTATTTGTCAGGATAAACAATCTATGCATTTCTATTCCCTCCAATTTTAACTTTAACTAAATAGATAATATCAAACACAAATAACCATCATTGTATGTATCTAAAAAAAATGAATTACATTTAAAAAAAAATTAAATAGTATTTATGGAACTATTTCTTATTCTTTTTTTTTTTTTTAGCTTTTAAATATTACCATATGTCAACACACTTGTACCATATGTATAAAAATGGTGCAATACCTCCGGGATCAGGGAACGAGAATAAAATAGGGGTTTAAACTTATTTTATTCTCAATAAGTCTTACTTCCATATTCTTTGTTTTTTTTATATATGTGTTGCTGATGTATTTCTGTAGACCACCCATTTGTGGTGGTACATGGTTATTGAGCAAGTATACTAGAGTTTACTATGGCACTTCCAACAGGGACTGTTGCTGTTGCCAATCTCGTTATATACACACAACACCTACAAGAGTAAAATGTGAAAAATCCAAGACCATTTTGAAGCATTGCTCACTCATATTCATGAGATTTAACTGCTCAAAAGGACTCAACCTGCCTCCCAATTTAGGGACCAGGCTACAAATAGACTGATAGCCAATTAGATAGTTTTGATATACCAATGGTGTGAATGGAGAGAGGGCTAATAATTTCCCCAATCTAACCATGTGTCATCCCAACCACTACACTTAAAGTTTACATCAGATCTGCAACCTTGTTTTTTTTCTATAGTCATATTATAATTTTTTTTACAATTGTATAATCCAGTTTCAAGTTTTTTTTTATGTAAAACTCATATTTATTCTCCGGCTATAGATTTAGAGTTCCACGTTTGGGTCGCAATTATAATGTTTTTTTTTAAACAACTACGACTTATCTCAGGTTATGGTTGTATTGCATTGAAGTCCCACATTGGGTAGCCATTGTAATGTTTTCAGGCAATTTAAGCTTTATAAATTATAAATTTCTTAATGTATTTGTTAATCAAATTATGTCTGTGTTTATTCATTCTGGACTTTAGAAAACTTCATAGAATATAACTACATTTCCAGATTAACTCACCTAATTTGTGATTCAGATTTGCATTGCCGGTGGAATCAGTTTTTTATTTGTTTAAGATGGCATTAGAGTCTGTAGATCCACTGATTCTCGCCGATATCATAGTTTTGCCATAAATAACTAAATAGAATATTATCAGGATTTTGGTTTTTTGACTCTCGAACTATTATATGAATTTCCCTGGCATTCGAATATTAAAGGAACATGTTGGCATAGGTAATTTATACATTTCTTACAACTTTAAAATGAAATCTAATAAACTAATATTAATAATGTACAATGAAAGAGGTTATATTAATGATGATTATATCAAAACAACATAATTAAAATATTAACTATAGCCATGAAATATTAGTTAAATCAATTAATTAATTCAACAATTCAATTGTTCATTTTTTCCAATCAACTACAAATGAAAGTTCCTTGAATAAAACAATGAATGTCTCTTTATTGGTATTATAAGCTTATACTTAGTCAAGCTTGCAAACATTGAATTAGACACTAGAGTATGAATTATAACTTACCTGTAAGTTCCACAAGTTTATGTAGATTGTAAATTATTATAGCATATGTGTATTTCCTGGGATTAAGAGCTCATTGATAGTTAACTTTGATTTTTTTTCCCCGTCGACATTTTCACTTTCCTGGTTCATTTTAAGGCTAGACTCAAAAGCTTTTTGGAATAATCTCTTTATGACAAAAGATGTCTGCAGATGCTTTGATTTCCATTCCCGCATGATGACTTTGTTCAGCTTATGAGTAATCCTGGATAGAAACATTTTCTCTATCCAGGAATCATTGAAACATCAGGCAAAAAAGAACCCTGCTCACGGTTATTTTTTTTTATACCCTTGACCAGTTTTTAGATTTCTCTGCGCATATATTTTTTTAATCTTTTGTTTTGGTACCAGAAGGAAAGTTTTCTTTTTTTTTTTAATTTTAGTTACTAAGTTCTCTCTCTCCTTTTTTTATAAATTCCTTATGAACCATATTTAATTATTCCATTAAACTGATTGTAAATGAAAAACTTGTTGTAATCACTTCTGTTTGGAATGTCTTTCTTTTATTTATCACAATAAACAATCTGTATACATTTTCTATTCCCTCCGATTTTCACTTTAATTAAATAGATAATAGAAACACAACTCATTGTATGTGTAATGTCTTTGCCCCTAATCTTTTCCAGAGGGATAGAAAAACACTTACAATCCGATCGAAACTCGGCTGAACAACTCTTAAAACCGTTGTGCCGCAAATAGCTCTTAATAGCTTTACATATCCACTTCTGTTAACAAGACTGTAACAAGTGCACGATGTTTTCCTCTAGCAGTTTATATATCTCACAGTTCTTTTGTTAAGTCTTATCTGCTACATTCCAAAAACTTAATCGCGTGTTTTCCAAATCCGTTTTATTGTTCTTACTTTAATTAGATATTTTTATCTCTGATAAAAATAATCCCACACCTTGTTTTTAATTATAATTATTTTCCATTATAATTATTTTTACTTTCAATAAAAAAATCGAAAGCTTCTGGAGTAAATTGTTTCTAGTAAACTCGCTGTTTATTTCTCACACCGAATACAACACTTCCTCCCCTCACTCCAGAAGTTAGAGTTTATTTACGTTACACATAATCATCCAATATGTGCGGTTTCCTTTTTCAGCTTGGAGAAAACTTGGTTTTTCCTATTAATCGATATAACCTTGAAAATTGTGTGAACTCTTCTTTTTTCTCGCTGCCTTGAGTGCTTTTTTCTCTTGCTTGGAGAGACTCTGGGTTTTTTCCTGTTCTGCGGTTTTTGTCTCTGACCGCTCACTGTCTAAAGATTTCTGTTCTAAAAAATCTTCTAACGTGTCAATTTCATTTTCACTTTCGGCCATCTTTTCCTGTAGTTCCATTTCATACTGCTGCCAACTGTCTACCTATTCGGATAATTGTCACATTGCGAGTTCGCTTTTTAAATCTTCGTTCGATCTTTCAAAACTCTGACATTCTGAAAATTTGCTTTGTAATTTTTTACTAAATTCTGAATTTTGTTGTTCCAGTTCTTCTTTTAATTTATTTAATTCATAAATGTCCAGTTTTAATTTGTGCACTTCTTTTGATAATTCTTTAAATTGCAAGTTGAGTTGTAGCTCCGATTGTGTCTTTCTCTCAAGCATGGCAGCTAATTTTTGGTTACGTGACTCCAATTCTTGTAGTTTAGTGATCTGTCTTTGTCTTTGCGAAAAAGTCCTATCTCTCACGGCCATGCTTTGTCCCTTAGTTGATACATAGCCAATGGTATGTTGTATCATCTGTGCCTGGATTACATTTTGTTTGTCGTGGTTTTTTGCATACAGCTGCTAAATGTCCTTTAAATCCGCAGTTAAAACAGTTTTCTTTTCTCCATTTACAATTTTTAGATACATGGCCAGTTTTACCACAGCAGAAACATTTCACTGTTAACATTTTCTCTCTATAAATATGTTCATTCTTTGTCTGCTGGCTTTGATCTGTTTTGTAAACTGCCATCTTTCTGGTCTCTTCTGAGTTGTTTCTAAAAGCTATGGCTTGCTCAATTACTGCTTCATATGCTATTCCTTTTTTAATAGCGACTTCGTATGATAAGTCACTTTCCGTTAACAATATCTGTCGCAATCTTTAGTCGTACATTCCCCACAATAATTGATCCAGCAAAGCTTGTTCTAAAAATTCGCCATAATCACAGTTTTTTGCCATCTGTTTTAATGCTATATCATAGTCTTTAATTTTTTCCTCCCTGGCTTGTTTTCTATTTCTCAGAGTTAATCTAGCTACGTGTCTCGATGGCTTTGGGCTAAAATAGTCCGTTAATTTTTTAACTATATCTTCAAACTGTACTCCATCAGTTATCGGTCCGTCCCATAATTTATTAATAATTTCTATGACTTTGCGTCCTCCTAAACATAAAAGTGCGGCCACTTTTTTTTCATTATTTTTTATCCCATTTATCTTGAAAAAATTTTCCAATTGAATTATATAGAGAGGCCATTCCTCGGCATTTTCGATGCTAAATTCAGGAATACTGCTTTGTCCTAACGACATTTTACTTGTTTCCGAATGTATCGATTGACTTTCTCGTCTGGCTTATTCCTTCAAGTTTTACTAGGTTCGAAACTTAGACTGCACCAATCTTGTAATGTCTTCGCCCCTAAGCTTTTCCAGAGGGGTAGAAAAACACTTACAATCCGATCAAAACTCGGCTGAACAACTCTTAAAACCGTTGTGCCGCAAATAGCTCTTAATAGCTTTACGTATCCACTTCTGTTAACAAGACTGTAACAAGTGCGCGATGTTTTCCTCTAGCAGTTTATATATCTCTCTGAGTTCTTTTGTTAAGTCTTATCTGCTACATTCCAAAAACTTAATTGCGTGTTTTCCAAATCCGTTTTATTGTTCTTACTTTAATTAGATATTTTTATCTCTGATAAAAATAATCCCACACCTTGTTTTTAATTATAATTATTTTCCATTATAATTATTTTTACTTTCAATAAAATAAATCGAAAACTTCTGGAGTAAATTGTCTCTAGTAAACTCATTTATTTCTCACACCGAATACAATAGTATGTATCTAAAAAATGAATTACATTAAAAAAAAATTAAATAGTGTTTATGGAACTATTTCTAATTTTTATTTCTTTTTTTTTTTTTAGTTTTTAAATATTACCATGTGCCAGCATACTTGTATAATATATATATATATATGGTATAATATATTCATCCTACTTTTTATATAGATAAATGATAATAAAATATTTGTTCAGTTTTTTAGCATATTGTACTATCTTTCTTACCTATCTCATTGTCATTATAACTTGCTTTTTGTATCACATATATAAAAGCTTGATCTTTCCATGTTTACCTAAATTATTTCGTTTGCTATTTTCATATCTGCATTCAAAGTGTGCCTTTTTATTTCTTTTTGAATTTTCTCTAAAATATTCACACAGCAGATCAATTCTCATTCGATAAACCTAATACTGCAACTTCTTTTCATAAAATTATCTTTATATCACATTTATTATATGAATGTTTTTATTGACCCTTTTTTATAATCTCCTTTTTATTTTCTATTGCATTTATTAATTTATTTCCCAATCAGTCAATCCCACTTTATTTATCTTTATATAAATCTGTAAAACTAATATTACATGAAATATCAATTTGTTTTATACAATAGTGACATCTGTGTGCTCCATGACATCTTTTTAAGGTTATACTTAAGTCATGCCTGCAAAATTAATATTGTATTAGGAATTGAATGATCCTACTGTCTTTCAATTTTCTGAACTAATTCCTTATATCGTACAGTTTTAAATTTGGTCATTATATGTTTTCCTTTAACTATTTATACAATATGTCTAGCATATCTGACTTAATATACTTGTTTTATGATCAAGATTCAAATTTCCAAAATTTTAGATTGTGCACTATAAAAAAAAATCAAATACATGGTAATCAAATCTGCTTTATTTTATATGCACCAATGCAACAAAGTCCCATCATTTCATTTTCTCATATACTTTCTGTATTTTCACTTTAACATAATGACAAACTATTGCTTTTTTTTTTAATAACTTGAAAAAAATATATATTAGTCTTAATTTTTTCCATTTTGCTGCATGCTAATTTTGATTTCCTTGCAATTGTTTATGACTTTATCAGTTTGTGCTACATGCCTGTGTATATTTGTATACCAACACAATTTTTTTTACATCATATATATAAATCTAATTATTCAGAATGATTTTAGAAAGCAATTGGACTAAAATATTACACTATATAACTAACGATATTTCTGCAAAATATTTGGCTTCATCTAAGCAAAGAAGTTACTATGTAGTCAGTAGTTAGGTATTTTAATAGTATTTATGGCAGTTTTTGAAAGTTATTATGAATTATAATACCTTGTTAGCCCTTGAAAATCTTTAGTAATCCTCCAAAAGAAAGCAGTACCTAAGGCATTACTCATCAGATTTGGTAAGTGCTAAATGACAAGGTCTTTAATTGATTTCCAATCTTTATGTTTTAAATAAATATATATATATTAGTACAATATTTGTATTGCATTATTGTTGCAGTTAAGTGATTTTAAAATTTTTGAAATTTAGTCATTTTCACAGATTTACTTATTATTCTGAAACCAAATAACTGTTATCAATGTGGGTCTTAACAACATTCTTTGAAATATACCACAGAAGGATGAATATTAATTAATTCTTAGTAATATTGTAATTAATTTTATTATTTATGCTATAAACATTTAAATTTTTTGTTTGTATATAGTGAAGCCACTATGTATGCTACATTAATATACATTACTCCAATTGTACGCTATCTAAAAAAATGTAAATAAACAAAGAATACAAACATTAAAATTTGTAATTCTAATAAATTTTATGATGAGACAGCAATCATTTTTTTTGTCTCATTTATTAATGATGTTTATACAGGTTATATGAAAGCACATTTTATAATTCACTTTTGATTCTTTCATGATGTGGTGCAATATGTTGTACAATAAAATGTTTTTAAGCATAAAGATGAAAGTTTTATAAAATTTAAATATTTTTTTTCAAGTGATAAAATGAAAACAAAGCATAAAGTTTGAAGAGTTTATCTGGAAATTTAAAATGATTAATAGCATGTATATAGATTACGATAAAAAGACTGATAGGTCTGTAATTTCTAATATCTTCTTTATCACCTTTTTTAAATATTAATATTAATACTGCATTCTTCCAATCATCTGGTACATCTTTATCATTTAGACATTTGGTATATAACTTTGCTAAAAAAAATTTCTATTTCTTCACCTACTTCTTGTAATATATCAATTATAATTCCATCATTACCTGGAGCCTTCCCTTTCTTCATACATTTAATTGCATGTCTCACTTCCTCATTCAAAATTCTGGGCAATTCGGAAGATATGATAGGTATAGGAGGCACATGTTCTTTATTACTATATAATTCTTGATAGAAGTCTTCTACACATTTCATGATGTCATCTCTCATTTTAGTAATAATGCCATCTTTTTTTCTTATTGCATATATAAATTTCCTACCAATACCAAAATGTTGTTTTACACTCTTTAGACTTTTATTCTCTTCTACAACTTTCCTTGCTAGTTCACAATTATACTTTCTTATATCATTTTCAATTCTTTTCCGCACCATTTTACAAAATTCAAGATATTCAATCTTTTTTAATGCATCATTGTTGTATATCCTCATATTCCTTCTTTTCTTCATAAATTCTCTAGTCTCAGTAGAAATTTTATTGGTCAATTGCTGCTTTTTTCTACTAGCTATCTTTGTTGCAGTTTTTAAAAGTGTATCAGTTATTTTCCTATTAATGTCATTCAAATCTGAATCATGTAAGTTCTAATTTAAATTCATTAGAATGTTTCTGAAAATTAGGAATATCAACTGTAAATATTGTTTTTCTTAATAATTTTTGTCTCTTCCTGTGTTAAATTTATTAAGAACATTACAATCTTGAAATATGTATTTTCTTTAGTCAAAATATAATCCAATTTTGCTGTACCTTCATTTGCATGCTTCCATGTCCATTTCCTTTTAACATTTTTCTCAAAAAAAAAAAAAAGAAATTCATAATACAAAGTTTTTCTTTTTCTGCAAACTCCACAAGTCTATGTCCTCTCTCATTTCTATTACCATAACCAAAATTACCTACAGCATTTTCATCTTTCATTTGTTTACCAATTCTAGCATTAAAGTCTTCCATAACAATTTTAAATGTTGTCTACTCTGATCAAAAGCCTTTTGTACATCCATATAAAAATCTTCTACTACTTCATCACTACGAGAACTTGTTGGGGCATAAATCTGAATTCTCTGCATTTGGTATCTGCTATTAAGTTGTAAAACTAATCTTGCCACTCTGTTTGATACACCATCAATCTCCACAATGCTATTCTTCCATTTTTTATTTATAATGAATCCTACTCCACTTGTATTTTCAATATTTGTGCCTTTATTGTAGAGTATATGTCCACTTTTTAAATCAATTGTTTCTTCACCTTTTTTTCTAACTTCACAAAATCCAATAATGTCCCATTTAATATAAGACAGTTCTTCTAACTCTTCTAATCTTCCTTCACTTGAAAGTGATCTGCAGTTGTAAGTACCTAAATAAAAAGTCATCATCAAATGGCAGCCTGATTCCACAATCAGGGGATTCTTAGCACCCTCCACCTTCGGCCACCAACCACTGCCTTGGTTGCTGACTTTATAGCCTCCTGGGAATAAGGGCCATGATTTATTTTTGTCTGTCATGATTGTATATATTGGAAAAAAAACTCACCACGTTGGCTAATGCGTGTTGGTGAGCAGCCCATCCATGTTTGTATATTATATGAATAATCACATAGTAATAACAGCTGCAACGACAAGAACGTATGGAGTGGACATTAGGAATTTCTCCTGCTTGGTTCCTTTAAGGCCACCAAGAGGAATAAAAGAGTCTCCTTTCAGTTAATATTTAAAAAAGGTGATAAAGAAGATATTAGAAATTACAGACCTATCAGTCTTTTATCAGTTTTATACAAAAATTTTACTAAGATAATTACAACTCGTCTACAGAAAACACTGGATTTCTACCAACCAAGAGAACAAGCTGGATTTAAAAGTGGTTTTAGTACAGTAGATCATATCCAGGTATTGAGAGAAGTTATAGAAAGGACAAATGAATATGAGTTGCCATTATGCTTAGGATTTGTAGATTATGAAAAGGCATTTGATTATATAAACATTTCTTCAGTGATTAAAGCATTGGATCATCAAGCTGTAGATCCAGGGTATAGTCATATTTTAAAGAATATTTATAAAAATGCAACAGCAATAATTAGATTACATAATGATAGTAAGAAAATCAACATTGAAAAGGGTGTAAGACAGAGTGACTCCATATCTCCAAAACGTTTTACAGCAGTGCTGCAAGAAGTATTTTGTGGATTAAAATGGGAAGCTAAAGGAGTGAAAGTAAATGGAGATTATTTAAGTCATTTAGATTTTGCAGATGATGTAGTTGTTTTTGCAAATAATGCTTTAGAGCTACACGAAATGTTGCAGGAGTTATCAGATGAAAGTAGGACTAAAGATAAATGTTAAAAAGACTAAAGTAATGTTTAATAGATTTTCTCAAAATATGAAAATAAAGATTGATTATGATGAGTTAGAAGAAGTTAGCAGTTACAAATACCTTGGTCAGATTAGTAATACAGATGGAAACATAATGTATGAAATTAATCATAGAATTAAACTTGGTTGGAGTACTTTTGCTAGAAATAACTTGATACTAAAAGGAAATATGCCTATGTGTTTGAAAATGAAGGTTTTTTAATAAATGTGTTTTGCCAGTTCTTATTTATAGATCTGAGACTTGGACCCTTAATAGAAGAGCAATACGGAGACTTCAGAGCACTCAAAGAAGTATGGAGAGATGCATGTTGGGAGTAACAAGAAGAGATCGAAAATGCAATGTATGGGTAAGAGAATAAACAGTTGTTACTGACATTGAAAAAATTAAAAGACTGAAGTGGAGTTGGGCTGGAGATATTGCTAGAAGAGATGATAATAGATGGACAATTGAAATTTTGATCTGGATTCCAAGAGATTGTAAAAGACCCAGAAAGAGACCACATGTGAGATGGATGGATGAAATAAGAAAGTGTGCAGGGGTGATATGGAGAAGGAAGCTAAAGATAGAAAAAGATGGATTGAACTTGGAGAGACCTTCATCCTGCAGTGGATTGATAATGGTTGATGATGATGATATAGATTCCGAAGTTAATTAAAATAATTACAGGAGATGCAGTTTGCTATTCGTGACACTTCTAGTGTTTTAAATTGAGGGGAAAAGTTATTAAAAATAAAAACTGCTTTTATTTAAATTGGTGAGTAATATGCACTAAAAACCAAATATATTTTTTTCCAACCACAATTTTTATTTTAAAAATAATGATTGAATTCAGTATTTTATAGCTACCCCATGCTTTTATTTCAAGTTAAATATAATAAACAAAATTAAACTAGTAAAACATCACATAATTATCATTTCCTATACATACCTAAACTGTTAAAACAGTAGCTAACTTTCCATACCATATTGCCATCCAGTGCACGCCAGAAATTAATCTGGGGATATTGGATGAGTAGGTACTAGATAGGGATTTTATGTGTACAGCTTTTTTGCAGCCATTGATAATGCGTGGCAACTACTGTATGGAGAATTTGGTACTGATTAAATGACAAAATTATGGATGAAGAAAAATATTTTTTGGTTTTTAATGCATTATTTCATATCAATTTAAATCAGTGGTTAACCTTTTCACACCTGCTGACCGGTAAAAATAAGGATAAGATTTCACAGACCGGCAGAAGTCTATATATAAATTTTCTTAAAGATAAGCATAATTGTACAGTCGAAACTGTTATAATAAATAAAATTATTTGCTTAAAGTGTTAAAGGAGTGTTGATGAGTTTATAGTGAAATAATTGTTATAACTGATCAAAACAACAATGTTAAATATATGAGATAAAGTTTTATATATATATGGAGTTTATATAATAAAAAACTTTTTTTTAAGTTTTTTTAGAAAAGTAATAAAAAATTTAATTCAAACCCCCCCCCCCCATAAACATCCATGATAACTAGAAAAACAAATTAATTTACGAATGATTGATTTGATTTTGTTTTAGTTCTGTTTTCTTTTTTTTTTAATTGGGTAAAAATGAGATAAATAAAAATTGGCTATATTAATTAAAAGTTTAAACTCTTATTATTTTATTATTACAAACTTTTTATATGTGGTAAGTTTTTATTGTTTTTATGTTTTGAGTACATGTGAATGAATAAATACACATAATATATATATGATCCCTCGATTTATTATCAATTACTACTTTATTGGGTTTTTTGAAATTTTGTTTATATTAGTTTTAATTTACATATATATATATATATGCATATACTTACAAAAAAGCACCTGTGTTATATACAAAATATGTCTACATATGAAAAGACCAATGCACTTGTAATTCAGTAAAATAATATATATTGTATTGGAATCAAAGCTTATCAGTAAAACGAGCTATTATATGCAAGATAAGATATATGTGAGGAGGCTTGTATAATGAATATTGCTGTTCCACTATATATGATAAATGTTCTGTTGAAAATCGGGTTTTATAATTTTTAAGTTATTTGACAAAAGGCAATGTCATCTATCAATAAATACTTTATTATTAAATCATTGTTCTCAACAAAAAATTATTCAGATGTTGCAAGGTATGTTATTTATAATTGTTAAAAAAATTTTTTCACATTTCATTTTCTAAAAGTTATAAACTTCTCCTTTTTCCTCTTCTTTTTTCCCCCTCTTCTTCCCTTTCTCCATTTATTATTATCTTCTTCCAAACATCTGAAATTATTTATGTCCTGTGTGGGTAAGTACAATTGTAAGATGAAGAAATTAAAAGCTAAAGATTACTGAAAACAATTTCTGGTGTGAAAAATATATAAAAAAAGCCAACTCGGGTAAATCAGTTAAATGAGAGATTGTGTTCAACCTACTATTTGAGAACTTCAGCATCATATATTTTTTCATAACTGACCACATTATTGTAATAACATTTGGTTAAATTGATAAAAACAGCAAGAAATATCAAACATTTATCATTATAAGGGAGTAATTCAACAAACTATCCCAAACATGCTCTATAAATCTTTCCAAAATTATGACAATGACAAAACTCTAATCCTAGCAGTAACGAATGAAAACTTATCATTATACAAATTTCCCATGGAGCATTTATATTCCGTAATTAAACAACATGGTTCAGAGTTGGGAATTTATCAAATACTAATTCACCCTAATGACAGATATGTGACAATAGAATTTAAGACTTGGGTAGACAGGCTCCAATTTAAAAGCAACAATAAAATACTGGGAAACAAAATTACTGTAGAAATGAACAGACCTATGATACTACAAGGGAAAATCAAAAACTGCCTAACAAGATTCACTGAGCAAGAGCTCCAAAATATCTTCAATCCCTACAGGACTGTTTCAAAATTTAAATTTCTCCTGGACCCCATCTTGGACGGAAACATAATATCAAACAGCAATCTTCTCACTAGCCATGAAAAAAACCGTTTCTCCCACTGACATCCCTACTGTATTTAATGCAAGAGGTTCACCAATAGTCCTAACATTCAGGGTTGTGCGGCCTCAGTGCTTTCACTGTTTACAAAGGACACACTTTATAAAAGACTGTTTGACACATATCTGCACTACCTGCAATTAAAAGAAAGGCAAGTTCCACCACTGCAGTAGAAAGAATATAGAAACAACAACAACTACAGACACCAAACAATCACCCAAAACAGACAATAATATTGAAAACCACACTGATAAACACAGGTCTACAATAGCAAAATACACTAAATCTATAGACATAACTCCCACAGATGTAACACCAGACCACATAATATCTAGGGATAAGGATCAAGATGATAATCTTTCCCAACAAACCGAGATGGAATTCCACAACAATACAACCAAAGATAGAAATGATAAACAAACAACTACATCAAGAACACCTCATCCCATTTTAAACCAATACACAGATAATATTCAGCCAATAAACAGTACAACATCAAAAAAAAGGTTATGAATCAATGTTTGACAAACCTTCAGACTTGAAGTCATTTCCAATAGAAGAAACAGACACCATAATCAAAATAGACAAAAATAACACCCAATCACTTAGGAAATCACAATCTAAACAAAATACAATAACTCCTCATCCTCAAAAAGAAAATGGCGAAACCAAGGAAAAAACTCAACACATCACACACCAAACCTGGAGGAAAAGGATGGTTTGCCTGGACATTGGAATCAGGATCTTTCACAAAAAGTAGAGCTAACACGACAAACTATACCAAATATTAATAAACGGAAATCAAATGTTCCGGATAAATCAAGCTCAGATGACGATATGAATTCTGGGTTTATACCACAACTACTCACATTAAAACCAGATTCACAAGAACCACAAAGTAAACATAAAGTATCATGGGGAAAAAAGAAAAGGAAAACCTCTGAGCACTGTGATACTGATTCAGCACCAATGGAAGATAATCCCTACATGGAATCACCAGATTCTATGGAAAATGAGGACCTTCCAGTACTCATGGAATCAAATCAACTTCAACTCTCATTGGAAGAAGCATCAGATCAAGAAACCAATTATAATCATTTACTTCCAAATTCTCCCTGAGATCATGAGCCAGCTGAGGAGGCAGGGACACTATATTATGAACTATAAAATCGCAGGGATTAATGTTCGTGGCCTCAACTCGTTGGCCCGTGCTCACGCAATTAGAAGTTGGATAAGCATTAACTCTCCCCACATCCTACTAATGGCAGAAACCAAATTTCAACATTAATTGCCACCATGGGCTTCACTAAATTTTCAGTTGGACATTCAGCAGCTGGAAAGGTTGGAGTATTAATTAACAAAAAATTTCTCCAAACAAATTCTGTATACTCTATTTGGATAACAACTTAATCTTATTAGAAATAGACTATCGGGGCTACAGCATAAATCTAGCTTATATGTACACTTTAACAAATCCTACTATCTATCACAAAATCATTCAGACTATAAATGCTATCCTTAGCAACAAATCAGGCTCTTTACTTATATTGGGAGATTTTAACATCACATATGGTTGTTTTAACTTAAAATTTCTTCCACTGATAAACAGAAACTTGATGGGTGGGAAGGATTCCTTCCTGGATCCTCCTCCTTTTACACCAAATCCTACCAAACCCTAATAGACCTATTATATTATTTACCAGATTTACACTTTCAACCAAATGCAAAACTTTTACCAGTTTCGTTTTCGGACCATATGGCCCTTGTAGTTACTCTTGAAACCATGGCTGGCCTCCCAACCCTAGAGGTCCTTCACAAAACCATGCGAATGGTAACAAAATCAAACATGACAGAGGCCATAGTGTCAGAATCTTATATATATTTTCACAAAATCAACATCCTTTCAAGATTAGCTGAAGAAGCCTGGTTTTCATTTGTAGGCATCCGACAGACAATATTAAAACACCACTCCATGAAAGCCAAAGGCCCTAATGGCCTCTTCAGAGATCTTTTACAAATAGAGAATCAACTTCAGATGCTCCAAGGTCAACCTATCAAAACACAAGATATATACAGTCTTAAAAATCTATACCGATCAAGACAAAAATCTCTGGTGGAATACCTATCCATCAGGAGAGCCAAATGTTCTTTATCTCAACAACACCACTGGTCAAAAGGCTACTTGAGATGAGCACTTGGAGGGAAAAATAACAAAACCACTCCCACATCCATTGCCGATGGGAACACCTATGATGAACACAATAAAATAACACTTCCGCAAAGGATGCAAACCGCAATCTTCAATGGCATACAATCTTGGTCTGAAGTTGATCCACAGGCGCCACATGGGATCACAGAAAATTTACTCCAACAGAAAATATCTTCCCTTCCAGATGGTGTACATCCTGGATTACATGGGATTCCCATTTTCCTAATCCTTCACCTCAATCAATTTGCAATTCCCATAATGAAGAAGATGGTGGATTACCTAGCAACTGGTAATAGAGTAATACCTAACCTTTACCCAGTGGCGCCGGTTCCATTTACTAAAAAAAAATAAGATTATGGATCTCTCAAACATCAGACGTATTTCCATGACACCCTTTCTAATTAAAATTGTAGAGTCCGTGATCAAAGACCTCATCCAGCCAATTGTCTTAAAGCACATATCTAACAATCAATATGCCAAGAAGGGCTCCTCTAGTGCACATGCAATGGGCAACATAATCTCCATCATTGATTATGTCAGAATCCACCAGAAGTCAGGACCGATAGCTGTCCAACTGGATATCGCTGCAGCCTTTGACTCGATACATATAGACATACTCTTAAATATTTTGACCGAGTATGATGTTCCTGTGGCTGCTATCCAGATCATAAGCAATTTACTATACAACAGGGAAATTTTTATCACTATGGATGGTAACATCACCTCCGGATTTAAACCGACACAAGCTCTCGCTCAGGTTTCCCTCCTCAGTGCCCTATGCTTCATCGCACATACAAATCCTCTCCTGATGGATTTGGAAAAAAATCTACCAGGTCTATTTATACCCAATTTAAACAGAGAATTCAACATGTTTGTCTATATGGACGATGTAATGATCATCCTACCATCAAGAAAACATATTCCTTTGCTAGAAACAATATTAAACCGCTATACAGATAAATACAGGCTGCAATTCAACCCCAGAAAGTCTGCCTCCTGGCAAATTGTTTCAGGAAGGAAAATCAACACCCTCTTCTCTGCTAAGCCACAGAGATATATTGGGTTTTCCATCTTCAAATCTACCACAGCAATGTCCAAAGAGATTCAGGATAACATCCTGGAAACAACAAACAAATTTATCAGTTCCTTGTCACAAGTCTACTTTTCCCTCCCTGGCAAGGTAGCACTAATTAACATGAATGTGATGTCAAAAATATACTTTCTTCCATTTATCAAATTCAACAAAAGCTTCATAAATAAAATAAATGGATTGTACTCCAGGCTTTTCTGGAGAGGTAAAATGGTCGCAATCAGCCTCAAAGGCACTCAGTGACCAAGAAAGCTAAATGGTCTTGCTCTTCACTCCATTCAGGCTTTGATTTACCAAAAAACCCACAACGTCATACACAACTTGGTAGCATCATATGGTTTTAACACAACTCTCCAAAAAGCTTTGCTTCAAAAGGTAACACCCACTGATTGACCCTACCAGGCAGACAAACATGGATCACTAGAATCACAAGTCTTATCAAACAGCACTGCACAATAACCGACTCCACATTCAATTTTAAAATATGAGTATGGCAAGCATACACAATCATCCATCCAATCTTACATCTTATAATCAACACACTATTACAATAATCAGAAACTGGTATCCAACTTTAAATGATGGAGTCTAAAGGCCAAATATCTAGACTTCCTCATTAAATACAACATTAATGGACTACCTACTAATCACTTCCTCTTTTACAAACGAGGTCACAACAACATAGACGCTACTTGCAGCATTTGCATGAACGGCGATGAGACATTGCATCACCTCTTCTCACAATGTACGGGACTCGGGGTGATCCGAGAAATCATACTCTCCAACACCAAGATAGATTTCAAACTGATCTCATCTCTGAAGGATAGTATCAATACTAAAACCTATCCAATAATACGTCTCAATATTTTTGAACTATGCCATATGGGTTACATGTTGTAAACTAATCATGAAACACCCATAACCTCTTATAACACGGGTTTTTTTCCAAAACAGTGGTTAAAATCCAGAAGAGAGACCAACTCCTGGCATTGTCAAAAGCATTTGAGGATACTTGGACATTATACAATATGCCAAACTAACAACAAGGCAAAAAAAAAAGGGGGGGGGGCTAACAATCAGATAACAAATATGTGAAATATTTAATGTTCACACCATATTGCACAACATAGACTCATCAGAACTCCAAATGGAAATAACAAAATAGTTAGAACAACAATGTAAACCTCATATGTATGGTTACACATCACTGTATACATTAGAAATAATAAATTATTATTGAAACTATAAGGGAGTAAATAAATGTTTGACACCATAGTTAAGCACCATGTTACTTGCCTAGCTCACATTTAAAGTGTATTGTTACGCTACCTCATTTTTCCATTGTAGAATTGATTTTTGTAAACATTGAATAATCGACTTTTTATGATGATATATTACAGTGCTTTCTACTTGAAGAAGTTCCATTTACCAAAAGCAGATCATAGGAATTTGATTGCACAACTATTTTAAATATCCATTGAATTGATATTTTCACAGATTCTCTCTAGAATAGATAGATATAGGGAGATTACCATTATCTAATATAAAATTTTACTTTTTTATTATTTTGTCATTTGTAGTAATTAAATGTAAACAATCTCAAACAGCTTTTCTATCATAAAATTTTTCATCTTGATCAAAGCCTAAATTCAGAGTTTTGTTGAATATTGTTCTGTCTCTCTTTTTTTTTTAATAGAACTTCTGTTGTGTGAAGAGAAATTGATAGAATAATACCATTACAATTTAACAAATGTTTGTGAAATAAAACATTTTGTGGTGGTAAATAATAATAATGTAAATTAAAGCAAAAATAAATTAATTATAGATTACATAAATTTAAGAATAAATTTACTTAAGCTGTCTGTGACAGTGTTTGCTCTATATATTTATTATTATGCAGAATAGCCATTATTTTGAGTAGGAAATTTTTACTTAACTTGAAAACTGATAATCCATTATATTTTTATAGTCTTGTAATAAGCATAACATGAATTTTAAGAGTAAAAGGAAATAATCTTTTGTGCTTCACTTTCCTTCATCCATACTCCTATTTATATTGTATATGAATAAACACCTAAATGTTATGGCTTGTGTTATATAACGTCTGCAGATCTCCTAATGGAAGAGCATCATACAAATAATAGGCTACTAAAGTCGCCTGTAAAAGTATCTCTGCTATTGGAAATTAAGAAAGTCACATTATTGCAGTCCAGTGCTATAACTGTTGTGAAAATTTATTAGTATAAAAAAAAAAAAATGTTTTTAGTTTACAAATTGCCTCTAAAGTTTGTTTCATGATATTGATCAAAATCCCAAAATGAATCTATATTTCAAAACTTTGCTTATATAACTGACCTTGGAAAATCCCAAGAAACAAACTTTGATTTTATAGACACCATCTGGTGTATTGGTCACATCAAGAATGCCATCATTATGCTATAAAACTTCCAACAAACCTGAGGGTTTTTTTTTTCCAGATATATGTAACTAATATAGGAAGTGCAAATATTATAACATATATAGCTAAAAAAAAAAAAAAAGGACAATTTTATAATGTATGCATTTAAACATTAACTAAGTTATTTGATCTTGTATCTAAATTATGTGTTGCTCTGCATAAAGTCTATATTGATAAATATGGAATAAATTTTGTTCTTCACATATCTGTTCATTTATTTATTTTTTAAATAATTTGTGGCTCATTTTATCAATTTTTCTCAACATTTAATTTTTTATTTTTTTTAATAATTAATTTATTTCAGGGTAAATTTTTCTAAGTGTGAATCTAAGTTTTTCCACCCAACATTCAGACAGTTTGGAGTAATTTCTGCATTAATATCTATTATCATAATTTAATAAGAATTGTCTGTTTGAACTCAGATTTTTTTTTTTTTTACTATTACTACAAGCCATGTAATTTATTTATGGTTATCAATTTGAATAAAATCATTGTTGAATGGATTTTTAATCAGGACTTTTTTCAGTCATTATTTACCAACAAATGATTTTTTTTTCCAATTTCATTATTAGTTATGTATTAAAAGAATTAAAATGTAATATACTCCTATAATGAAATTTGTGTGTAAGTGAAATTAATTTTGCTTTTAAAATATTACATAAAAACATTGTACATATATATTCATACATAATAATATTAAATACATAATATAAATAATTTCATATTTATATACAAATCTTAATATGTATCTCTAACATTTTGATTCTAGAATAAATTGTGTCAAGAGAATAACATGCATTGATAAACTATTACTAAAAATCATAGTGTCTTTTCTTACTTAAAAATATTCTGTTGGTGAATTACACCACCTGTCTTTGGTGATAAATGTGCATTGATCCCTGTAGTCATACTAGATATTTCACAATTAATATGAATTTCAAATTTTTTTTTAATAACATACCAAATTCTAGTTGCTTAATAATAAAGACCTCTGTAAAAAGTACTTCAATTATTAAATGTGCTCACAAAACTTTAAAAGAAACAAATGTAGAACTATCTACGTTTACATTTTTAAATAATAAAATTATATAGAGATTTTGTCAATATATAGGGGGCAGGGTTTGAGAAACTAATAATTTACAATTTTGTATTCTGATTTTTCTGTTCTGTTCAGAGCTAATATCATCTTGCATGCAATAACTTGGATATTTAAAAATATATAATGAAGATGTGTGTTTATATATATAGTACTAAAATTCTTATCTCTCATACATAATCAGTTGATAGATACATTTTTTATGTAGATTTTTGTTCATAAAAATTTAATTATTTTAGTAAAGTGTTAATGTCTTTTGAGACATTATAATGTATATGTTTGAGGATCCAAACATATTTAGATTTTATTGATTAATTTATGATTTTTATTATTTGAAAAAGCTCTCACAGACAACTTATGCCTGTAGTCAAACTAGATGCATCCTGTCTCCAATACTAAAATATGGAAGAAATATAGATTACAGTTCGAGTTAAATTTCCAGTAATTGTATTTCCCTAAGATTATAAAGAATTTAGGTCACTGTGTATTATCTTTCACTTTTGTCTCAAAAAAAAAAAAAGTGTATTAGGATACAGTTTTTTAAACCAAAATTGTTTGTTACGTTCATAAAGTCAAATATAGATTTCATTGATAAAAGATATTATAGAACAAAGTTTAAAAATAATATTTTAGTTTTTCATATGAAATTAAAACTACATGGTGTCTAAAATGAAATTTTTGTTGGATGTACAAGGAGTTGATAATTATTATCCTTGAACTTTTATTTCTATTAGGGTGAAATTGCAAGTCTTCTGTTCTATACCTAACTAGCTAAGTTCTTCAACTTTATAATGTTAAAACAACAGAATGATTGCTATAAATGTTTTTATTGTTGATAAGGTGCTACCACCATAAAAAAAAATATTACACTTTAGAATTGCCAAATCTATCTTTCTAGAGGTAACTTATTTATAAACTTGGGGGGGGGGGGATCAGTTATAACGAAATGTCTAAGTAGATTTATTGATTTTAGATAAAATATTTTATTGCAAATATCTGCCCCCCCCTCCCCTTCTGTAAAATTTCAAATTATTCTTTAACAGCAGATTGAAAACTATTGGTATTTTGAAAAATGTTTAATTTTGTTTTTACTAAAAAAGAGAAAAATGAAATTGGAAAAATTGAAACAAAGATATAAATTAGAAAAAGTGTTTTGTTTTTTTTAAAAAAAAGCCCTGACATTTAAGTTATTTAGATTATTATTATTTTTTATCGTTAGCATAGTTTTGTTTTTCATTTAACTACTAATATTAAAGTAGTATTAAAAATTTAACCCGTAATGCTTATCTTCATTTTTCTATTCCTTTCTTACTTCTATTTCTCGTGTGCCAATAAATTGATCTGGGGAAGGACTAAAGGAAACGATATTGCATCTTACCAATTTAAAAATGAATTGATGTATAATTCTTTAATAACTATTTTATTTTAAGAATTAAAATGAACTATTTAATTTCAATCTCTTTCACCCCTTTCGTTAGATTTGCAACTTGTCCTACTTGGAAAAGTAGGATATTTTATGTTTTATTTGTCCTCTACTTCAGCCAATCAGAAGAAGGCTTATAACATTCTTTGGCCTTGAAGCTACACTATAGTTGTGTGGAGGCTTAGGAGTTAGTTAGGCGGGAGTAAGGGGTCTTCTCACTTCTTCCTCTTTTTATCTTAATATATATAAATATAGTTTAGTAGTATGTAGTCGCATGGGTTAGTGGTTTGCTTTTTCCTTTTTCTCTTTCTATCCTCTTTTGTTTCTTCTTTCCCCTTTTTAATATTTTTAAATGGGTTGACAAGGAGGGTTTCTACCTCACTATACCTGGATTTGTCCAATACAAGTCAGCTAGTCATCTTTAGTGGAAGGTAAGATTATGTTTTACTTCCTTTTGATCGTATAATTTAAATTTATTGTTTGACATCTCTTGACTTGTGGTTTTATTGCCTTTTATTGTTGTTGTTTTTTTGTATTTCGTAGCTAATTTTTAATGCGTTTTTTTAGTTTTGAAAGTAATAATAAATAAACTTCGCTGCTCAAATTTTTCTAGCTCTTTAAAAAAAAAAAAAACTATTCGTGCGATTCGTATATTTTCGCATTTATATTCCCCTCCCCACCTTTGATAACGAGGTAAATGATCAAATCTTATACTCTCCTCATTGTTATTACCGGAAAAGCTGCTTGTTTATTTACATTTCTATTTGAATAATTATCGTTTATGAACTAGTTGAAATTTTTATTAACGTGCACTTTTATAGGTTTTTGACTAGAACAATAATAAAGGTGAAGACTAAATTCTTTTCATTGAAGAATTGTGCGATTTTTTCTCCTTACGGAATTCCCTGTAGAGTTTTTCTCCCCATATCTCAGCAATCTTAATCTATTTAGAGCATTAGTAGCTCCATTGCGTAATGCGTAACCATAATTAGTCAAGATTTAAATTCGTGAATTAAAGAATGGGAAATGTTAATACTTATTTCATTATGTTGAAAAAAAAAAAAAAACTGTTCTAGCAAATTTTGCATGGAAACCTGTCAATTTTCTAGTTCATTATTTTTTTTTCTTTTGTGAGTCTCGTTTTTTAGTAATTCATATTCTAATCAATTACTAATGTCAATTGCAATCTTTTTTCCCCCTGAATAACGGTTTTTTACATCATGTTCATTTTGGCTTGTCCTCGGGCTTCTACAATCTTGCACTGTAAATCAGTCCAAATCATAGAGCCTTCATACGGTAAACAAGCCCAGCTGGCAGATGGGGGAGGAGCTTAGAGGACGTTGACCTCGCGCTTGAGAATTCAAGTGTTCAGCTGCTGTTACTCTTATTGGCATCGCAATCATTGCTGTAGGAAGTGAATAGGGAAAGAGCTAACTAAGTAAAGGAAGGGGAGAAAATAAGACTAAGGCCTATGTTTTTGAAGTAGCTATTCAAATTACTACCCATTTTGTCTTGTTTTATTAATAGAACATGTTTATAAAATATTTTAGCTCTTTTGGAAATCAAAGTTTAAATTATTGATTTTCATTTTTATTAATAATCTTAAGCTTTCATTCTCTGACGTTCTGAAAATCAGTTCCCCCTTCTTTTCTTGAATTCTGTAATAATTACTAACTTGAAAAATGATTTAAGTAATTGTTGTATATCTTTTTTTTAAATTAGGTTTTAAAAAAAATTAAAATTGAAATTTATCTATAAATAAATAAAAACTATGTCAGTTATAAAAATAATTATAATGGGGGGGTGGTATCAAAAATATTTTTTTGAAAAATGCTTAGATTCGACTTGTACGTGTACTTTTGCACATATTTCGAATACATGGGTTTTTGTTTACTTAATTATGTGTATTGTGCTCACATTACCCATTGTCTTTAAACGTAAATTGTTTTACCAAAATATTAAAATTAAGGTTCTAGAAAACTCGTGGTAGTATTTCTTTGTTGACTTTTATATCCCGAGATTATTGCAGACTTGGAATTATGTTGTTGAGATTGCTTTCTAATTTTGATGTTGAAGTGAACCAAATAATTGATGAAAATTATTCTTCATAAGAATAAAGCCAGTATTAACTTCCAATAGCAAATTGTGATCTTTATATAAATGCCTGAAATATGCATAATGACTTGCGTTGTAATAGTATTGATAAAGTTTGTGTGTGTATGGACAAATGTAGGTAACGAACTTGTGATTAAACTGCTGGAAGTATTCATATCCAGTGCTAGAGCTAAATCAGTTGGTGCAAAATCAGGCATAAAATAGATACAAAAATTTTGTTGTAATGATGTTGCTAAATATGCATTGGTTTGGAGTACTGTTAGAAGTAAAACTCACTCACCAGTGATGAAGACTGCATCATCTTTTGCTTTTCAGAATGGGAAGCATCTTTTACTCATTCTGTCAGTTTCAAATTCATTGAATTATAATTGGCATTTATAAGTTGAATTAGTTTCCAAAAAAAAAAATTCTGATCTACCTACAAAGATTCAACATTTTTATAAAAAGTCAATTTGTGTTTGGAATTTGGAAAAGGTATTACACTTACCAGCATTGGAAATCTTTACATTTCCAATTGCACTCTTTAAATATGAGTTTCTCCATTTTTTTGCATATTGAGAAGTAGCTGTGAAAGTCAATTTTGTTAAGGCTCATTATATAAATGTTTCTGAAATTTAAAATGTCTACATAGCAACTATCATTACTAAGCTGAAGGACTTTTTTTTATACAGATAAAGAGCATCAAAAATAAAATAAAAAAATGTTTTGTTTTGTTTTTCTGGGGAAAAAAAAAATCAATATTTTTATAATTTTTAGTTGTAAAGAAACTTTATTAAAAGTTTAAATATAGAATTTGGTTGCAGTATCAATTATATTTGCAGCTGATAGTGTTGTTTTTTTTTTTTTGTGTGCATAGGTCTAGTATATTTGAAAAATAATAATAATGACCACTGCTTATCTTTTAAATTTTTTAATCTAATTAATAATTTTAATTATATCATATTTGATTTCTTTGTGGATTGTAAATCAAATGTTAGCCAAATGCTAAATATGCTTCAATAGCAGCAAGACTCTAATATTTGTCTAAATGAATGGAAGCCTGTGCCTAAGCATTCTTTGTTTTATATATTCATTTTTATTGTTAGCAGAACCAATTATATAAGATCCTATATATATCTTTTTCTTGAAACAACCATTTTGGAATTATAATTATTAATTCATTGTTTATATATATGTATATAATCCATTTTCATTGTACAATATTTATCAAAAAGATACTTGTGGCTATTCATTTTCTCATGATTATCAATCAATCTTTTTCTCTTTATTCCCAATAATCTTTCTCATCCATCACATATCTTTTTTATTAATCTATCTCTTTTAAGCATAGGTCAATCTGATTTCTTCAATAACATATTTATTTTTTATTTCTAGTCTTATCTATTGATATATTCACAAAATTATGGGGGGGGGGGGTAATCATTTAATAATTACCTTAAAGATACTATTCTTTCAAATCTCTTCCCCTTCTACTGCCACCATTATAATTTAACTTTGATAAATTAAAATTAGACAGTAGTATTGTTTATATTTATTTTTAAAAAAAATTTTTTTTTATTTTTTTGTTTGCTTTCCTACTCTTTATCCCAGTCGGATGCATTCCATTGCTTTGTTGAAGTAATAACGTTTAATTATTTTTTCTGCAAACGTTATTCTTGGTAATAGCTTAGGCTAAAAAAATATAAGCAAATCCAGGATTTAATGATACATAAAATAATTATTTTTAACCAGACTTAAAAGTGAACTTTAATAAATTACTTTTATTGCCTTATAAAAAATATTTATATGTGTGTGTTTATATAAGAATTCAAAAATATACTTTAGATTTCAAAAACTTTAAAAAACAAACAAACAATAAAACAAAAGATTTAACATAATGAGGAAAGTAAAGAGTATAAGAAAGCAAAGCATAGATTGTATCAGATGAGTTAATATTAGAGCAGTATTTATTTTGTATTCAACCAATATCTGAAGTTCAATTGAAAGGCTTATGCATTAAAAAAAAAAAGACCAATTATGTTGAATTAAAATTGGAAATAATTATATTTTCGAAAAGTAATAAAGAGAAAATATATATTTTCTCTGATTTATATAAATTGAAATAAAAACAATTTGCATAAATCTGTCACAGTTGATTATGATTGCTTGATTATAGTTTTTTATTGCCTATTATTCAGTCTGTCTTTAAGATAAAGAACTGAACATATGTACATCATATAAAATGAAATTTAAAAAAAAAAAAAATGAGTGAGAGATTCTGGATGAAAATGATTGGTAGAGAGACCGATGAATCAAACATAGATACATCTATTTCTTGAAATAATTTTTCTTCTCGAAATTTCATTCACTGTAAACAAATGAGCAAATATTTTGCTAACATTTCAGTAGTAAATTGATGACCTGGTGTTGTACCTGACATAAAAAGTTTCCATGATTAAAAATGAGATATATCATTTTTTGCCTACAAAAACACAAAACTTCATTTTTTCTGCTATTGTTAATGTAGTTGCTATGGCATAACAGGTTAAATAAAAATGATATAATTAGAAACAGATTGGCATAATCAAAATAACAGTAATTATACACATCATTTAAACCATTTTAAATCTTAAGTAATCACTTCTTGTACATTAAGCCTCTTATGGTTCCAATGTTTGACTTGATCTATATATATACAAAAATATCTAATAAGACCCAATACTATAGAAAAGAAAAGCATGAATTGACTGTTTACATGATTGCTTTTCAAAGCAATGGGACAGATCTAATTAAATATGTCATTGGCCATGAATTCTATGAAATGTTATATATATATAACCCAAAATAGTAAAGTATGGAGGAGGTCTATGGACTATTTCTATCTGTAATCCTTCAGATGATCAAATATATATATAAAGTTTTCTGTCCAAAAGAAAGTTTGGAGTTTAGATAATATCTGAAGATAATGCTTAATTATTGGTGATAATTTGCCATTGCCTGCCTTTTCCTTAACATAGCTTAATTAATAATTTAAGTTCACTAACAGTAGAATTTTTTTTTTTTGCTTTAGTTTTAAAAGTTTTCTTGTTTTGGTTAATTAAGTCTTAAGATAACATATTTCCTAATTTTCTTCAGCTTACTAATAGTTAGGTTCATGATTCTTTGTTATTTTTATTTTTCTCTGATAGAGGAATTGAATCAGGAACTTTTATTCAGCAACAAGTGCTTAACCTGTAAGCATTAGTTTCTGCAGTCTATGTAATTATTATAACAAAGATAATAAAACTAAATGAAATAGATTTAAAATTTGAAAAAATAATTAGAATAGACTAAAATTATTATTACAAAAAGAAGTTTTATATGTCTTTGTTCTAATTTTAGTTTTACCTATATTGATTTAAAAATGCATATTGATTTAAAACCTTCATTTATAAATAGAACTTAACAGAAATTTATTTTAAAGCAATAACAAAAAAAAAAAAAATCAAGTATATTTCAAGATTTATTACTTATCAAAAAATTTAAATGTTTTAAAATAGATGTATTTTTAATGTGATAATCTCATTATCATTTTTTCAATTAAATATATATCATTTTTTCAATTAAATTAAATATATATATATCTTTTAATTATTATTTTCTATGATTGAAATTCGATTGAGTAACTAAGTAATAAACTTCTATAATGATGTTAATGAATATGTGACCTATCTACAGAAATTTCTGACTTCTATGGAGAAGTCATTTTTATTATATATCTCATGACCAAGCAATAATCCTTACATCTCAAAAATTACATCAGCTTTACTAAACTTTCATATTTGAAAGTGTTTAATATCCTAACATTTTGGGGGCAGCCATTATGCTATTTAAAAAAAAAGCACATAAAAACTAATTTTTTTAATAGAGAACTCGTGGAAAAAACTGAATTATTCAAAAATCAAATAACTTTATTTCACATATATTATGTGAATATCTATTTGAAATGTGTATAGAATTATAAAAAAATTAATGTGTAGATATATATGTACATGATATTGTAAATGAATAAAGTTTTATTACAAAAAATAATTACTGCATAATATTTCACTCTATTTTGCAAGAAATTAGCATGCACTGAACTTAAATTGTGCATGCAAAATAACTATATACTGTAAGAGTACAGTCCTAACCTATTACAAATAAGTTATAACATGAACTATATTATAAATAGATTGTGGCATTGTTCTGTTTGTTTTTTATTTTTGTTATTTTAAGTCTACTGACTACAATATGAGAGAAATTGATAATCAATTGACCAAATACTGAATTTAATATAGGAGAGTAACAAAGAAGAATGGGATCTAAAATTAAATTATTACATTAATTTTTTTTTTTTAAATTAATTATTATTAAAAAGACTAAAAATTAAAACTCTTAAACAAGCTAAGATAAAAATAGATTATAATTGTTTTTTAAGTTATTAACATGTATAAAAATAATGCTTACTAGAAATGAATTAATGTTCATTTTATAATTTGATTGTGTGTTATAAAAGAACAAATTATCTCCAAAAACTAATAATTTATATTGAATCTGCAGACATGAAGAATTTTGGCTATTGAAGTTTTATTAATTATTAGCTGACTGAAGAAACCAAAAAAAGACCACACATCTAATATATAGCAGAAAATAGTAATTCTGATGAAATTAGGCAATACAGAAGAATGTAGGGGTAAAAGTTCCATTAAATGTTGCAGATTGGGAGATTGCCAGTCATATACTTATTAATGATTCAACCCTATAAGCTAATAACATCAGTAATGTCTTCACCATCACCAGAAGGAGGCAGTAATCATCGGGATCATTGAGAAAGCAGCAGTAAACATGGGAGTATCATCTGTCCACTGGCAAGTCATTATCTGATTACCTAGAGGACAACCAGGCAACATCAAATGGATCACCAACTTCCAAGATCCAGGAATTTTCCTAATCTGGAAGAAATCAGTCATCTTATCATCTATGTACCTACATACTGAAGAATAGCTAACTACATGGACTATCAATTTAAATTATTCAAATTATATCTACTTGTAGAACCCATTTTTCTTTGTTGTACAACTTTTTTTTTTTTTGTTTTTTTTTTTTTGAAAGAATTGATGATCCAGACATATAATCATCAAATCATAATTGTGTAAGGGAGTGTTTATAGGTCAATCACTATAATTTTTGAGTGTAATAAATTATAGATGATGATCCCTAGACCTACCACTAAAGGACTGGATGATTGACTGGTGTTGAGGTGAGATTTTATATATAGAATATTAAATGCTCACCCTAGTGCAGGACAAATTTATGTTTATTGTTAAATTAACTTCATTATTATTATTTGTAATTCTGTACAACTGACGAAACATCTGGTATGAATGGCTAATTGCTATCATAATCACTGGTAATGTCAAAGGAGAGACTTCATACCCAAGGAAGATAGTCAGTAAATCATGATGTACTGCCATAGATTTAGGTTGCCAAGGAACTAGTAGGGTTGGTTAACAGGGTGATCGTATCAAATTAATCATGAGTTATATTATTAAATGAAGTAAATGTTTAGAATAGGTAGTGAATGACCATCCTACATGAGGTCAAAGGTTAGGGGATAATTATATGTGAATCAAATGGAGGATCTGATCTATCCAAATGTCATATTGATTTGTTAGAAAGGTTGTAAATCACCAATAATGAAATAAAGTTGTTAATGATTTATTTTACTTAATTAGAATTTGTGTATGTTCATCATTTTATCTATTTTTTCATTAGCCATGCCATATCATTTACTCAACTTTCCATTTCCCATGCCATATCATTTATTCAACTTTCCCTTACCCATGCCATATCATTTATCCAACTTTCCATTATACATGCCATACTACACACCTAACTCAGAGATAAATATTTTTAGTTTATATCAAACTTATAATAATTATCACCCTAGCTTATTAGGATTGTGTATATAACCGCATAGTTTAAATACCAAGGAGTGATAGGAACTTGACTATAAATGTGATACATTTATAATTGGAAAACTTTAGGGACTCAAACTTGTTCCATAGCCCCAATGTACAAATAAAATTAGTGGTGCAAATAGCTATTTTGTTCTATTCTGATCCAATTATTGGTGTTAGACACTGTTCAATTGTGTCGTTAGGAGAATCTGGTCTCATACATAATAGACTGTTCCATTACAATTGACGCAGCCATTTGTTGGAGGCATGAACTCAGATGATTGTCATATCCAATCCATCATAAATGCCAATTCCTCTACAAGCTTTATGATAAATGCTCACTGTTTATAACTTACAAGCTTAAGAGATAGGGTCATGTGATCTATGAATTGGATCTATGACTCTTATTTTGACTATTTATAGTCTCTGCCAAAAGTCTTATGCAATTTTATATTGCTATGACTATTAATATATGGTATGGCTGAAGATCTATCAGCCCCATATAGCTATTTGAGTTGGATAGCTGAGTTTGAAGACATGTAGATGTCTGAAAATTTCAGATTTTCCACTCAATAGATAACTTTTCGATAAGTGCTTGGCTTTGGGTTGGTATTTTTAGATCTAGTGTCTGAACCTACCCTGACACCTCTCTGAGGAGTGCCAAAGCACAAAACCATGGTCAGGAGTTTGGGGAGGAGTTCCTGACAGAGATATTTTAAGTGCTGGCTCTAACTAAGCATTTATCATAAAGCTTGTAGAGGAATTGGCAATCCTCACTGTTTATAACTTACAAGCTTAAGAGATAGGGTCATGTGATCTATGAAGTGGATCTATGACTCTTACTTTGACTAGAAATATAAGATCTGCAAATATGTAATTATTTTATTTTAGTGAATAATAATAATTATTAAATTGTTGTGATCTGTAATTTTTACTGCTTTCCCTGTTCTGTTGTTTTTCATTGTCCATTTTCTTTAAAATATGGGTCATGGTTTCACTACATCTTTCATTTATGTTAAAAATTATGTATAAAGACTACTTATCGGAAAAATGAAGAAACAAAAAAGTAATTTGTTTAGATATGTAATTATTAGAATAGAGCAATTGTGAAAGATATGTTGAAAAAAAAACTATGGTGTGAGATAGGAAAATAGAAAAAAAAGTTAAATGACCTAATCATGAATAAAAAGAAGATGAAATAATTGAAATTTGACAAAATAATCTGGGGAAAAGTATGAGATCTGTTTATTATTTTGTTTATAACTAATGTTTAAGAGGAACATAAATATCTTAACCATATATGTAGTAGGATTAAAATGCAAACAATTTCAAATCATTGTTAGGCCTGGATATTTATTTAAACGTGTTCCTTAACCTGATACTTATTGGAAATATATAAATATATGGGTTTTTATTTTTATAGATACTTAGAACATTTGTAAAGTATGTCATATATATATACATTTATAATTATTTTACATACAGTATATGTAGTTGCATATTTTTAAAAATAATTCTATCTAAAAATATAAACAAATAAACTTAATTGAGTTTATGAATAAGAACATAGCTTCATGATAGCTTTTGCACATCTTGGTTATTCACTTTTTGCAAGACATCAAAAAGTTGGATTGTAGACTTATGAAATTAAATTTGTCAACACTCAATAAATCAGGCAAAAAATGTTTGGTACTGTATTATGCCAAAGTATAGAAAAATAAATATTAAAAATGCTATATAGTATAAACATATTTGTATTGTAATTACTTGCAAAAAGTGTTTCTAATATGCATATATATCTGAGTACTTATAGTATATATGTGTGGGAGATGATAATCTTGACCAACTGATGATTGCTGGTTTAGCATGAAATACTTATATTGGTGATTATATATCTTTTCAGCATATATGTGCTTTAGTGTATCAGTGTTATTAGATAGAGTGGAGCGTACTGAGTCATGTGAAAGTCTGTGCTCATATACTCTATATATTACATATATAGACACAGGTATATAATAAGCCTGTGTTTCAGTTATAAATGTTTTTCATAGACTATACTTGTTTAGAATCCCTTCAAGACATTTAGAACATAATACTCTTATTTCCCCAAAAGTACTTGTTGCTGACTTTTAATACTAATGTTTTTAAACTTTTAGTAATGTTACAATTTTGATTTAATACTCATCTCATTAATTGTTATTTAGATGTTTATATATACAATACTAATTGGATTTCATCAATCATCTAAATTCTAAATATAATTGTTTGTAATTTTAAATTAATTGTGAACTGGATTCAGCTAATTGGCTAGGTATCAAAACATTCTGTAGGTCATTTTTGCTTATAGTTGTTCTTCTTATTTTTATTTGCATATAATTTTATTATTTAAATTATTATGTTAGCTAAAATTATTTAAAATAAAGATTAATTTTTGATTATTACTACTGTATTATTTGTTGCTGCTGTAATATATTCATTTTTATTTAATATTTATGTTATATATAGTTAATTTTTTTTTTGTAGTTACTGTACTTTATTAACATCATAAATAATTATTCAGTAAAAGTTTATCTTTATTCAAAAGTAAGTTATTTATATAGATTGTTGAATATTATATATCTTTTATGTAATTTAAAAATAATTATATGGTCAATTGTTCTGAAGATTGCATGATGTTTGAATATCAAAATGATATTAATAAAGTGGAATTAATCCATGTAATTGCTAGCTATTTTTTTTTTCTCAGATGGGACTCATTCAGTGACTGAAAATAAATATGTAGTCAGTTGGTCAGAAAGTCATATGATATTACAACATCAAAGAGATAGGCTGAAAATAATAAGTCACTAATAATAGTAATGTGATTTATTGCTCAAAAGTTCATAAGAAGTGTGAGTACCAAAAGTAAAAGATCTGGAGCTATGGTCCATGAACTTTGAATACTAAGAGTCTGCCATTCTAGCATTGCACTAAATCATGTGGGGGGGGGGGATACATCCCATTCATTTGACTAAAATAAAACTTCTGTTACTTTTCTCTATTACAAATCTGTTCAGGAAGTTCTCAATTTTTATCTGCTCTTAAATGTATGCATTATTAAATAATATAGGCCTTTATGTTTGAGTTTATAGACAGATAAAACTGCTAGAGTCATCCACAAAAATACTCATTCCTTAATATATAATCACACTAATGTATCAGTTCTAAAATAATAATTATTATTTTTAAAATTCTTTGCCTGAAAGCAAGTTGTGGCATCAAAGTCGATAGTTCTTCAATCATATAAGTATTATATTTTAACAGGCTTAGTCAGTTTGCCATTATTTACTATTTCTTATTGTAGCATCTCATATTTAAAGCTTCATGTTTGTATATTTTATTGGCTTAATCAGTTTTAATTATAATTATTAATGTAAATACAATTTATCCAAACCGCTTCAAACACTTTTTAGCAAAACTCTATTTGTACATATACATACACCTACATTTCGACTGACCTGCAGTCTTCTTCAGAGCTATGATATAATGAACAAAATAAAATAAAAACATAACTATATAATAACACCATAAAAAATTTAAACAATATTTAACTAAAAACACATAAAATATATATGTAGGTGTATCTATATGTACAAATAAAGAATTTTGCCAAAAAGTGTTTGAAGGCGTTTGGATAAATGGTAATTATAGGATGTTATGGCAAAAATAGAGAAAAGTGTGATTTTGGTAATTATTAATGTAATTATAATTCTATTAATATTCAAATTTAATCTGGCAGATATTTTTTACATAATATATATATAATGTATGTGTGATGGAATCTTGTGTAACATATAAGCAGTAGTTCCCTTTTTCTTTTTTAACAAAAAAAATTAAATTAATATTTTATATGTTGTTATTTTGTTATGTAAATTGGAATAAAAAATATCAGCTTCATGTGTTTCCTCTATTATTCTATCAAAATCTTAAAAGTAATTAAACTATTAAAAGTAAATTGCAGCCTAAAAATAGAACAGACAAATAGTAAAAGGTTTTTTTTTTTAAAAAAAAAAGAAAGAATCTAATTAAAGATTTTAAAAGTATTCCCTGTCAAAATATAAATATAGGGTGAGCCAAAAGTAGGTGGATAGTAAATGATAACATTTTGAGATTATTTATACACTTATATTACATATACAAGCCTTATTTCACCTACTATCCATTTTCACCAACTTTTGGTTTATCCTGTATATATTTTTGTTTGCAATTTATAAGAAATGCTATTTTTTTATATGTAGGTATGCATGCATACATAAATATGTTATGTCCAAATCTTTTAGAAATTATACTTTATAAATATAATTTAAAAATTCTTGATTTCTTATTAAACTTAACTTTAATGTTGTGTTTTATACCTCAAGCAAAAATAATCAAAAATAAATAAATAAAAAGTCCTTAAATATCATACTGGAAATAAAGTCTCTTCAATATCCTTTTAAATTTGAATAGTGAAAAAGAAAAAAAACTTGATATTATTAGCTAAGTGGTGAGAATTTCTTTCCTTATTTTACCATCTTGCTAAAATTAGCTAGATACCCATTTACTTACCAATAATAGTATATCTAATTAAGATGACTTGTGAGCCAATGATTTGAGGGGAAAAGACCAAGTTTTTTTTTATTTTTCAAATGTTTCATTAATTCATCATGGGTATGTCAAGGTAGTTGTGATAACCTCTATGCCAGGGTTTCTCAACATGCTGGGGACTAATGAATTTAAATTTTTTTTTTTTTTTTTTAATCAAATGAAGTATTGAACAAGCAAAAATGGAAGAAAGGGTAGGTGTTTTTATAGTAAAATATAATTAATTATTGTAGTGATTGACAAATTTAATATATATATATTGTTTCAAAGAATGCTAATAAAAAAAAGAATAAACAACAAAAATTTACAAAAGTAAATTAATCCATAAAATATTAAACTAATAATAACCAAAATCTAAAGAAAAACAAAAGAATAATATTTAAATAACTGAGCAAAAACAATTATAATTATAAAACCAAAAATTAATGTGATTGTTGCTAATTCTTTTAAGTAATTATTAAGTTTTGGGAAATATAGTTGTGACTGCTGGATTTATTAATAAATGATTTCTTTCTTCTGATTTTATGAGTATCATTGTCAAAAATGATGATTCACAGAAGCATGTGATTGAAAACAGCATAACACTTAAGACTTTTTCATGTAATTTTGAATATTCAGTTTTAATTTAACCCAAAAATTGACTTATATGTGTCAAATTAAATAATAATTTGTATATATTATCATAACTTAATTCATAATTTTTTCTGTTCAAAATCAGTTAGGTTATTTTCTTTGTTCGATAAACAGATTTAAAATCCACATTATTGCTTTTCCGTGTCTTCTATCTGTAGATAATATTGATCGTACGCACAACAACATTCTGTTAAATGTCTGAACAGTATTTTTCAATTCATCGATATTTATATCAACTTCATTTATCAATTCTGAAAATGGTTGAAACATGTCATTATCTTTACCTTCGATACACTTACACCATAGGTTTAACTTTTTTTTGAATGCCAGTTCAATTATTAATGTATCTCAATTTTGAATTTTTTATTTCTACAAATATTTCAATTTCTTTTCTTAATTCATAAAGTCTTGTTAATACTTTTCCTTTCAACAATTATCATACTTCTACATGAAATAGTAAATTTTTATGTCCAGATCCCATTTCTTTGCATAAACTTGAAAATAGTCTTGAATTTAGTGTGCTGCATTTAATATAATTGTTTTTATTGATTAAGTAAGAATATTATTTAAGTCCAAAAACAATTTTTTAGCAGCTAAATGCTTGCAGTGTATAACACAATGAGTAAAAATCATTTTGTCGACCACTACTTTTTTTTTTTTTTTGCAACTCGTGAATCTTTTCCAGTCTTACTTGCTGCTCCATCAGTATGTAAGCCAATACAATTTTTCTATTTGAGTTTTTTCAACATAATTATCAATTGCTTTAAATATGTCTGAAATAGTTATGGGATTAGTATATTCTTTTATACCATTGATTTTATACTCAACATTAAAAATGTAATATACAAGTATGACTTTATTGGTAACATTTGTAAGTTCATCTATTTGAATTGTGAACAGTGATTTGCTTATTTTTTGAATTAATTGATGTTCAACATCCGTCACTAATTCACTAAATCTGCATTGAATAGTATTGTTAGAAAGCGGCAAAGTTTTCATTTTGTCTCCAGCAATCATACCTAGAATTTCAGAATAGACATATATTGAACATGGTTTAATTAAGTTTTCAGCAATAGAGTACAGCTTTTTGTATATAGAAATCCTTAAAGTAACTAAATATAATGTTTTTACAGGAGACATTGATTAAAATAAATTTTTTAAAAGATGATTTTTGTTTTTTCAATCTAGCACTTTTATGTTCAAAAAAATCCAGTGGCTTATTTTGTAGATTTGAATATTTGATCTGTAAATGATGCATTAATTTGCTGGCTTCATACATCCATTGGATAAAATTTCTCTGTGAATAATGCATTGAAGTTTGGGTAAATTTACTTCCAACTTAAGCCAAGAAATGAAACCAAATTTTATCTAATCAGGAGTGAATTGACAAACAATAATACATTTTTATTTTGCCTGAAGTGAATCATTTTGTGAATAAGTAATATTTTCATTAGCATTCAAAGTACTTATACTTAGTTTTTGGAAGAAGTCTGCAATAGTTTTTGCTGTTTTTTTTATTATTCATTTTTAAGAGGCTAAAATTTATCAAAAAATTCTTTAATTTATAGTACACATTTATTATATAGTAATTTCTATCATTGTACAAACCAAAGTCCACCTCAAGTCATGAAGTGCATACGTGAAAAATTGTTAATGGAACAGTGTTTTATTTGTGAGATAACTGATACTAGGAAATATAAACTTTTTTGTATTTCTTGTAGTATTTTATTTCTTAATTTATTTTCTATGAATAAACAACTATCAAACAAAAAAGAAAATCTTAGAACTGAATTAAAGATAAATTTAATAAAATTAGTCATAATTTAAATGATTGTAAAAAAGTATGTAATAAATATGAAAAAAATTATTTTTCAGTGGACCGCCAACATTCTGCAGACCACCGGTTGAGAAACACTGCTCTATCCTATTGTATTCCTTTCTATGTTAGAGTATTTGCTTTATGTGTAAAGATTGTTTTAAATTATTTAATTTTTTTACAAATTCTAAATAAATAACATTGCATGTTTTATCTTTCACATTTGGAAAACTAGTTTTTTTTGTTTTTTTTTTAATGTTCACTAAATGCTATTTGTAGTGAGATCAGTAGAGTGATCTCTGATGATGATTCAGCGATTATATTTTTGACTATATGTAACAAAGTAGTTTTTTTTTTTTTTTATCTCATAATATGCCTGCTGAAAACATCCTGTCTATTCTCATTTTTTATAGTTCTGAGTCTTATTATAATGAGTTATCTTTAGTTTTTTAGATTGTTCATATGTATATTGATTATTGTGATGATGAAGTCTATTTGCCTTATTCACCATCAATCTTTATTGATATTTTCCAAAATTTTGTACTGGGGCTAGCAATACAATTTAAACAGACAAACATTTATTTAGTGTTTCACATTTACATCTTTGAAGAGTTGAAAGAAATAATCATAGATGGAACAATTCCGATTTTATTTTTAATGATATGTTCTTTCATCTAAAATATTTTTCAAAAATTTTGTTGCAAAATTTGTCCTATATTAGCCATAATGAATCTATTTATTACTAGATTTTTGTTTATAATTGTTCAAAGTAGGCAATAACTAGCAATCCTAGTATTGATCCAAGGAACCTTTAGCTACTTCACTATTTTGGACTACAGAACAAAATTAAAGTCAGCATTATTGACATTTTCTTTGCTGTTTTTGTATTTTCATACCTAACTATAATATCATCTTTTTTTTTTTTTTCTGTTTCTTTTTCTGTGGTTAACATTGTTATAAAATGTTGAACAGAGAAGTTTTGGGATCAATTTTCACCTGAATTTCATAAGTATCAAAAAAAAAAAAAAATCTCATTTGCCATTGAATAGTTTTAGTGCTTAATCTGAACTTTATATTACATTTTATTGAAAATCTTATAGTCATGTATCAGTTTTCCATTTAAATGTAATAATTACAGTTTTTTGTGGAATTTTTTTTTTTTACAATTCTTAATCTGCATTTATCTCTGTCCAGTTTTATTTCCTTTATGTCTTATTTGGTCCACATGTTGAATAGGTATTGTGATGCTATGCAACCATGTCAACTTTTCCAGTATAAAATTAATCTTTTTTATTTTATCACAGAATATTTTAATTACTTCTTTAATGCTAAAATTTTTCATAAAAATAAATATTCTTAGACCATTTTTTTAACTTATTTTTTATAATATAATCTACTATGATCAGCAAAACCACCTACACATTTCTTGTTAATATTTGCTAAGATCTTTATCTACCATAGATAAGCAATTGTTTCATATTGTGTTGCCCATTATTATGGTTTCAAGAATCATCATCTGAGATTAATTATGAACAATCTATCCATTTAAGGAAATTATGATTTTTATCTATCCTCATTTCCTTAGGAATTGTGACAGAAATATTTTGCTTACTGATAAATTATTCTATACTGAGCCGACTTGTTTTACATTTAATGAAATTGAGAAATTGTACATCCGCTTCAGCCCATGTACTAATTTTTTCACATATGATTTTACATTTGATGTACAACTTTTGTGTTACTATTTAATTTGTTTTATAAAATATGTTAATATAGATAAATAATATTTAGTGTTTATATATGTTTATGGAGTAAGTATATCAAAAAATTAAAGTTTTAAGCATTGCTTACTTCAATGAGATTTTTGTATCTGTTTTGCTTTCAATGGTCTTTTAATATTTGGAATTAAGTTTATCAATAAAAGCTGCAGAATATTTTTCAAATTTGAATCATTTGTTTTGTTTTTATTCATTTCATGGTTGAAAATAATTTTCATAAAAGAACAAAACTTCAAAGCTTACAAGGGAAAAACAAATAACTCATGAATGTAAGAATATCAATTACAAAGGGATATTTAAAAACTATAATTTTATGAATTCATTTTAGTTAAGTTAGTTAATGAAATTAGCAGATCATTTTTAAAATTTGAATGAATTCATCATTCCTTAATTTTGCTTTCTGTCAATTTCATGGATGAAAATAATTTTTGTAAACAACAAACTGCTAGGCTTATAAATGATGAGCAAAACATGTAACTCATCATCAATTATGAAACACAATGCATGACAATTAAAAAAGTGTCAGCGAATGAACATGGAATTTAAGTACTAATAAAAATTATTTTTTTGATTACAATATTATTTTACAAGATTTAGGTTTTATTTTAGAATCAGATGTCTCATGCACACATTTAGTTTCTCACTGTCCACATTTAATGAATGTCATAGGTTGACAATCCCTGTTCTACTTGAATTACAAAAATATCTTTATATTATGTAATTATAGAAACTGGATTAAAACTGTCAAAATTATTTTCGGTAATCATTCTTGTGTTTATACATGTATATATTGAGATGATATGCCCAAATGATAATATGAATAGAGAAAAAATAATTGGGAGTAGAAAAAAGTTTTAAACAGTTGTTTATGAAAAGAAAAGGAGAGAGGAAAAAGATAAACAAAAAAAAAGCAACAGGAAAATTAAAGAGATTAAATATTGTGTAAGTTTATGTTCTAATAAAAACTGTTAAACAAGTTATAGTAAAAAGATTAAAATGTAAAGAAATATTATATTTGACATCATATTGTTAATTGGCTGATTGTAAGTAATTAAATTTGTTTTTGTTTAGTTGTTTTTGTAACAAAAAAAAAATCATTGCTAAAGAATAGTATAAATAGGGTGTAAAAAAAAAATATTGTCAGGGTCTTTCATTTAGTAAAGATCTACAGATATTGTCACTTTATATAATCCTATCATGTATCCTATTAATGATTAAAAAATATGACCGTTTAAATTTAGGGCCAATAAATCAACCCAAGTACTTTCTGAAAAATGGCATCAATACAAAGCCTAGGAAAAAAGTTATATGAAAATAAGCCATTTCTATATTTTATGCTGGAATAGGGTGACCAGATGTCCCGATTTTTTGGGATTTGTTCCTATTTTTGATTAGATATCCCAGTGTCCCCGAAATGTCTTTCGGGACCATTGTATGTCATGATTTTCAAATACTTATAAGTATTATTTGTCTTACATAAATAATTCATTGCAAAAATGATAGTATCTTCCCTCTCTGTCCATTTTGGTTTCTACAGTAATATTATAAAAACTTTAGACAAATCCAACACCTAAATTAAGATCACTATTACATTACATGGCCAGGTTCTCAAGCTAGACACATTGTCACATCCAACCTTGCCTTGGAGCATGCACAGTTGGATTTTTGTAGACTAAAATTTGAACTGTGCTTGCACCTGCTTTGATTGACGGTGTAGTTTTACTAGTTCTTTGTTAATATGAATTTTCTATAGTGATAAAATTAATAGGAATATTAATAATCCTAAACAATAGACAAAATGCCAAAGAGGAAGTGTACTTGCAACGATGAATATACACAGGAATAGAGTTTTGTAAAAAAAAAAAAAAAGGAGGCAATGCTGTAAAAGTGATTGGCCGTTTTGACCTGATTTTTGATTGGACCAGTCTGGTCAGCCTATGGAGGAAAACATTTTTTAAAAATGCTTTATATGAGGGGTGGGCAATTGTTTTGGCTCAGGGGCCACAGAGATTGGCAGAGGGCCACTTTGTGGAAGCGAAGGGTAATGGAGGGCCGCATCTTTTTTTTCATGACACAATAAACACACTGCTTTATTCCTGTATTACCAAAGAAATATTTGTTTGTCCATTTTTCATTAAACACGCGACATTCATCACCAATTTTACATTTTTTCGGAGGGTTCATGGTTTCACTAAAGTTGGAAATGTATATATTGCTAGTGCAAAGACAAAATTGAAATTAACCAGATCAACTGGAAAAGCATTGCGCATATGTATTGATGTGACCATCCTAGTGGAAAATATGAGATGAATCTTCAGTCGTGCATGGGAAGGGAATCCCAGTTCAAGGCGAATTTTTTTGATTATCTTGGCGGGCTGCATAAAAGCTCTTAGTGGGCCGCATGTGGCCCTCGGGCAACTTTTTGCTTACATGGGATATTTATATCACAAGGAAAATTATTTGAACTATAATAATAAATAAATATTAATATTAGCTCTAAAATGTGTCAAAATTTATTTTTAAAATGTAAGCCTGTTTTCTCTTGTTTATGTTAAATTGAATAATAATCATTTGTATTTGAATAAGTGTAATGTTATTTGATTATTATTTAATGTACAAACAGTATGATGTATTTGTGAAATCAGTATATATATATATGTATAAAGATAAATCTATATTTCATGACATATCTAATTCTATTTTTTTATATGTAGTTATGTGTATGGTCTTATAGCATTTATATATAAAGCATTTTACATATGTATTCTTGTCACATAGAAAATATTCAAATTATTTAAAACAAGGATTGAATTAATGAAGATTTATAGAAGGAGAAACAATTAGTAATTAGTATAGATTCCAATACTTCCTATTGTTTGTGTGAAAATTTGTGATGATGCCATTTTAGTAATAATTCTGGTACGTGATTACTTCCATAATCTAATATTAAATATTGAATGTTTTAAGAAAATTTCAAACTTTATTTAAACATTCCAAACACATTAACTATTAGTAATAGCATATAGATTACTATATAACACAATGCTATGAGTGTTATTCTCTCTTTGTCACATATTGGTAGCCTGATCAGTGACATTACTGACAGGAATCAAATCTGAACCTTTAAATTTGTGAATATTAGACATAAACCACTAAACATCACATGATTACCATTTTTTATGCTTACACAAGCTGTTTACACTTAGGTGCTACTGTATGGAGAGTTTAGCCTCTATTAATATAATGATAAGATACCTGATTGGTTAGAAATTCAGCTTAAATTTAATATTATGAATGTAAAAGTCCATGTTTGACTCGCATGCTAGTATTATCACTGGTTAACCAACAATACCTAAAGATGTGAGGAGAATAATACCATTTGAAAAGTGTTATATATTAATCTATATGTTATTACTAACAGTTGATGTATTTGGAGAGTTTAAAAAAAAGTTATGAATTTTTTTACAGACATTCAATATTATAGTCCACCATATAATTAGTAATATTCCCTATTGCTTAATTATCAACAAAGATCTTGCTATAATTTGATTAATATTATTTCATTTATTAAATCTGTTGTCAAAATAATGGGTAATATGATTTACTATGTAACCATTAAAATCTAAATATTTAACTATATTGGTTTGCTATTTTTTCTGAGTTGAAAACTGAAATATATGCAAATAGAATAAATATCAAGTAGGTAATACAAATTACTAAACACTTATTCGAAAAAGTAAGTAGTATCACATATAAATCTATAATCTGAGTGATATACTGTTCATACAATGACCTAATATATTTATCTAGAATATCGTATAGCACAAATTACACTGAATTATAAATATTCAGGTGAACTGCTAGAGTTTTTTTTTTCATATCTAAGGCACTTAGAAAATCTGATAGATACATTAAATGCTATATATGTTTTCTGTTATGCGTATGGGATGGGCAAAATAATAATTCTTGCTATATTAGTTTATATTGAATGATATCAAACAGAAAATACACTGCAACTTTTTTTTAATATAGATTCTTAAAGCGGTAGTGAGGAATATTTGATAAGTTGATAAAGTAAAGAAATGCAAGTTCTAAATAATTTTGACAGGGATCATATTTTGTTGCCTGATTAGCTAGAACTTCAGTGTTCAAAACTTTTTAACACTTAACATTGACACAAACTCTCAAGCATGATGATTCACTACTAAAAATGGAAGAATATAACTAAATATAAATAATTCTGGTTGAAAATCATTCTTTATTGTGATGAGCATTAGAATTAAATTATTTCTGCATTCAATACACATGTGAATACTATGCCAATATAATCATGAACTTCATAAGTATTATTTTTCATAATCATAATTATCCAATATGAAATATAGTGTATCAGACATAATTGAATATTATAAGATTAGTCAAATAGTTGTGTATGACTAGTAATTGCCAGAAGACAATGAAACAGACTGTGTCTCTTTGCAGTTTGAAACAAATGTCATGATTTGGGTAACTATATCATGATATTTCTTGATTGAATTATTAATATCTGCATAGTCATATCACAATTACAGATTATTTGCAGAGTTTAAGTGATCAGGATCATCCTATATTGTAAACATTGTTTTCAGACTATTACAATCATCACAGGCAGTAATTCTCTAAATCATATTTGAGGAAAAATGAGTACAATGTTACACATCTCCCAAGTCTTTCTCTGTCGATTTAAATATTAGTGAAGAATGAAAGAGAGAAATTGATATTGTCCGCTGATAAATTCAAAGAGTTAGAGATTTTTCCTATTAAAACATAAGCATTTTTCCATAAAACAACAGACCTATATCCCATTATATCCTTGATCTTCCATTATTTTATTCAATCAGAATTGTTTCTTCTTGTTTGGATAAGAAATACTGTATATAAAACATTCTTTCTCTAAACTGGCAAAATTTAAGTGAAAAATTTATTCATATGGAAATATTTGATTAATATAATTTGATATTTTATTTGTGTTTGGATTTTTTTCCAAAGCATGATTGTTTCATGTTATTGTTTAGATATGAAAATAAATAATTATTAAACCAATTAATGAATCAGCTATTTTAAAATCTGTGATTAGCTTAATTTTTAATTATAGTAATTTCATGCAAATATGCATTTACTTTTTTAATTTTTTTCATATTTAATAACAATAATAGCTGCCATAAGATATGACTCCATTTAATTAGGATGTAGAATTTAGAGAATTAAAAAGTTTGAGTAATTAAACATATATTAGAATACTCAGTTTACATAAAACAGTGTTTTAGAGTTTATTTTCTTCACTTTTGAAATATGAAGCACTCACTGCATTTTAAAAAATATTTGAGCAAGATTTATAAATAATAACCAATAATAACACCTATATAAATATAAAAAATTACATGTAATAACTTGAAAAAAAAATCTATTATTTTACTTGAGATTAGAAAAAACAAATATAAATATAGCTCTTCCTATTCTAAAAAAAAAAAAAACATTATTAAAAGAAAGTGTGTTTCAGTTAATCATGATAATAGTTTTAAATATTTTTTATTTCAACTCACTTATAACTGAAAAGTTATAAGTATATTTAAGATATTACACATGAAAACAGAGATTAAAGTAGAATTAATTACTCCATATGATTGTGGTTATATATATTAATCTTTAATTATTGTAAATGTAAAAGTGAATGATTAAGGTATTTGTCAGGAGAGAAAAGTTATAATTGTGAGTGCAGGAGTTTGACCCCTTTAGATTAAACTAATAATTTGATAGTAATTTTGTTGTTGTTGTTTTCTTTTGTTTTCTGTTTTTTAAGAAAAAAATTATAACTTTGTTTTGTATAGAAGCTTATTAATCAAAATGCAGTACTAAATAAAAATTATCTAATAGTTTAATTTATTTTAATAAACAATCATTTTTCTTGTGATTAATCTCATACTGAAGCAACATCTTACTATTGTATGTAGGTGAATATCCCATTGAAGAGGAAGAGCAATGAAAAAGATGACATTGTTCACTAGACTAATCTCCCTCTTGATGAGTTTTAGCTCTTTTTTTTTAAATTGTCTATCTCAGTGAATGATATTTGGAAAATTATTATATTATCTTTTATAAAAGAATTAGTATTAGAAAAAAGATTTAATTTTATGGATCAAATAAATTATTGACATAGAATAAATATAGTAATAACTTTTTAAAATAATTTCCAATAATTGAATTTACTCATAAAATTTTTAAATAACTATAAAGATTGTTTTATAAAATGTTCATTTTTTTAAAAAAGACTTTATTATATTCAGAAAAATTACTGAGAATTGTCTCAAATTTTAATAAAAAATACATTAATTTTGTTGAATATGTGACTATTTTTGGAGGTGATCAAATTTAAAAGAATAAGTAAGCATTGTTAGAGAGATGAAGAAATGACAACGTATGAACAAGGAATGAATTAAGAATTTAAACTGTTTAGGATAGATAGATAGAAGAAAATTGAAGAAATTAGAAAGTCTTTAAATGCAACATTTTGGTAGATTAGTTGACTTTTTAAAATCAAAAGTTAACTTTGCACCTGTGAGATTAAAACTGAAAAAAGATCTGGTAAAGAGTTTATTTTGTAATGTAATGTTTCAAAAGCAGTTTCGTGGACAAGATCATTTGTTCCAAAAACAAGAACTTTAATGTGACATTCTCAAACTTTGTGAAGGTAGAAGAAAAAAAATTAGACAGTTTGAAAAGTAATTGTGAAGCACAAAAATTTGGAGGGCTATGTGGAATAGAATTAATTATAAATAAACAAGAATAACTATATGGAGTTAGAATAACAAGATTAATTATTTAATTTATTCGAGGATATCAAATGTAGATAGTTCAAATTTAATTCCAATAAGTTCTCATTCTGATAAAGAAGTAGAGGATTTTATATAAATGTTCAGAATGTTTTTGATCAGACTAAAATATATTTTAAAATTATCATTGGAGATTTTAATATTAGAATTAGAAAATAATTGGAAGGTGGAAGTGTTTTGGCCAAATTTGAATGTGGAAACATAAAGCATAGATTTATAAAATGTATAGAAAAAAAAAGAAAATTTGTGTATGATAATTTTTTTTTTTTTTTAAATATCCAAAGTAGAAATGGATATGGATATAACTAAATGAAGATACGATTTATTTGGATTATATTTGACTAATAAAAAATGTATATTTCAAATCTGTAATATAAATAAATGCTACACAGGAAATGAACATCTTATTAGTAATATGTATTAATGCAAAGTCAGAAACAAAATATGAAGAAAAAGTATTCATATTTGAGATCTCTAACCTTCAAAAATATTCCTATAAATTAAATCTAAAACTTACAAATTGTTTTAAAAAATATTTTTTTAATGTTGTCTCAGAATTGACCATAACTGAAACTTCTAAGAATAGCTACTGAGATAGCCATTACAAAATCAATAATTTAGTAATAAATTTTCAACTGAGGATAAAATAATATATGAAAAAAATAAAGAATAACAAAATATTTATAAAGTAATAATTTAGAGGAATTGAATATTAGAAATTTAGTAAAATTGTAAGGAAAATTGGTAAAGGGAAGTTGTAGAAACTACATATCTCACAATTTGTAACATTTTATTTATATTAAAAGGAAAGTTATTTCAGCAATAAAAAAATAACATTAGAAAAAAAAAGAAGAATGATATGAAATATATGGAAGATTTCTCAAAAAAACTATATGATAATAAAGAATGAGGAAATGAAGTAGGACCTATAATTTCAACATCTTTTGAAATACCCAGATATAATTATTGATATTTTAAAAGAAGGAAATGAAGAAATAATAACTTTTTAAAATATATTTACATTATCTTTCATTTTACTTGATATTAGAGGGATGGTTATGCATATCTTCCAAAACTATATCTAAATGATGAAGAATACCAGATAGAAGAATGCAGTAGTGGTTGTTGATATTTGAAAAAGATAAAAAGGAAATATTAGAAATGCCAGATGTATCAATCTTCCATCAGTTCTTTACAATATTAATGGATGAATAATGATCAATAGATGAGCAGTGATTTTAGTGAAGACAACTTTGATTCAAATCAAACAAAAAATTTAAAAATTATTAAAGCATAATAAATCATATCCAAGTAATAAGAGAAGTTATAGAAAGGATCAATTAATATGAATTGTCATTTTGCAATGGGTTTATAGATTATGAAAAGGCATTTGATTATGTAAGGATATCCATGATGATGCTTCGAGACATATTAGCATAAACTCAATATATTATCGAATTCAAAAGAATGTCAAAATATAGCAGTAATAATTAAATTATATGACTTATACTAAGATTGACGTTAATAATGGTGAATGATAGGATATTTCCATATCTTCAAAACATTTTTACACCAGTTTTATGGGAAATATTTTGTCAATTAAAATGAGAAACTAAATGAATATAAATAAATGAAGATTATTTATGTCATCTAAATTTTGAAGATGATGTGATAGTTTTTGCGAATAATGTTTGAGAGTTTTGGAAAATGTTTCTGGAGATTAAAGCAAGAAAGGAGGATTAAAATGACATTCAAAAACGAGAAAGAGTGGTGGTAATAAACTAGAAGTTAATAACTGCAAATACCTTAATCGGTTTATTAATACAAATGAAAATTTAATGAAGTTTATCTAAAATTAAAATTTATTGGAGTGCTTTTAATAGAAATAGTATTGAAATGAAATATGCTTATGTGTTTGAAGAGGAAAGTTTTTTTAATGAATGTTTTTTTTTTTTTTACTAGTACTACATATGAATCTATGACTTGGACATTTAATTGAAGAGCAATACAGAAATTTCAGACCGGCATAGTATGGAGAGATTATGATGAGAATAACAAAAGGGAATCAAAAACAAAATAAATGATAAAAGAACAAACAGGATATCATTGATATAAGTGAAACATTTAAGATGGTGAAATGGAGCTGGACTGACATGTTTTAGAAGAGATAACAATAGGTGGATAGTTGAAGTCTTAAAATGGATCCTAAAAAGTTTGTAAAATATTTTAAAAAGAGACTACATGTAAGTTGATAGGTGAGATAAGAAAGTGTGTTTGCATTGAAGACGTTGATTAATCTTGGAGAGATCTTCATCCTGCAATGCATTAATAATGACAAAAATTTTGATAAACAATAAAAAAAGAAGATGTAAAATCTTTTGAGATACATAGAAAGAACAGATCTCTTATTATGGGAATAAAGAAAATATAAGAAATCTGGATTGCTGTAGAAGAAACTGCAAATAGTGTTAGAAGTTTGTCATATTGATCTAAAAAAAATGATCAGAGAATAATGTTGCACATAAAAGATAGCTTTTGGACTGAGTTATATATATTAATGATAGCAATAATAAGTGAAACAGTTTTTTAAAAAGAAGGATTATTAATTAAAAATAATTGATTTTAACATTTTTATTATAGGAAAACACACTGTTGTTTTAATATATTATGTAAGAAATGGCAGATTATATATAACTCGTGGTAAATATGCTATAACATTTACTCAAGATTTTAGATATTTTTACCTCACTGATAAAATGCTTAAACTTTGTATGCATGCATTTGTATATAATCACATTTAATGTCAAGACCTATTTGAATCACAATAATGTATTTATAATTAATCTTTTGAACTAGATATCTAAGTGACCTGGAATTTTATCATGAGATAATTAGACCAATTTGGAACTATGGTCTATTTTTGGATCCATTTAATGAGATCAAATGAATTGCATAATCAAAGAAATAATAAATATATATATTTTTGACGGATATACTTATATATATGAAAAAAATATTTTACTGTTAGCTTCTCCAAAACAATCTGGGTTATTTAATTTCAAGTTCAGCATTCCAGGCAATAATAATCAATATAGTCAATCACTACGGATGACATTTTTCATTGCTTATGACTTCCTAACAATTTTTTTTAGTATCCTGCATTGGGCTGGATTATAATTTATATTTATTCAAGCTTAGATATAGATTTTAAATTTAGTCTTTAATCTCTCTTTTTTTTTTAAAAAAAATTTTCACATCTCTATTTATGTGACACAATTTTTTTTTTTATAATTAATATCTATTTAGATTTATATTTGCAGATATTTGAATGTTTTGGATTTTTTTATCCTTGTTTCTAATGTCTGTAATTGAAATATTAATTATAAATAGACACTAGAGATATTTTTTTCTAACACTATAAGTCATAATATAAGCAATGTGTAAAAGCATTTAAAACTGTAGCCGGGCTATCAGAAGAAGCTTTATTACTTACAAACTAGCCTTAGGAGTCTGTGTTATTATATAGTGTTTATTTGATGTTACTCATTACTTATATTATGCCTTCCAGAAGTAAAGGAGAGCTGTAACTATAACATATTAAAAGAGAAAAGAATTTTTTGCAATTTTTTTTACACGGATATAATGATTGAAATATAAAATTTTTAAATTACTTTTTGTATTAACTTAGTCTTTAGTGAATACCAAATATATTTGCTTTAAGAAGAGGCAAGTGAAATCAATGTTCTAACAAAAAGTAGTAACTTTTAATTGTTTGAAAATAAGTGAAAAAAAATATAACTCAACATAAGTCATTCTTAGTTATTATATTGTATTGTTCTTATTCATAAATTTATTGCATTTAGTTAAGATTCAAGGTTTCATTCAGCAACTCTTTGGAACAGTAAAGTATAATACTGTTGAGATATATCCAATAAGTATTACAAATGATTGTATATGTACTCATTAATTACAAAGCAAAACCATCTAAATATTTCAAGCTTCCCTTTTAGCTTGTAAAGTGATAAAGTGACTATACAATTCTGTATTTAATCTGACAGAATAAATAAAGTAAAAAAAAAAAAAAAATTTTTTTTATTTATAATTTGATATGAAGCAAGTATAGCAATTCAGATGAAGGATAAGGAAAGATTTTAAAATTGAGTTTTGTAACTAATGAAAAATAAAAAAGTTTAAATTAACATTATCCCATATCTTTTTAATTTATGGTATTTATTTTATATTGTACGTTGAATAATTCTTTTGATCTTGTGAATATGGTGAGTAGAATTAAGAATGTGAAAAGTTTTTAAGCTAGAATGAAAAGAAATGTTATTACTGATCATGGAAATGAAAGTTTATGCTAAACAGTGATATCCAATTTTGTTCTCCATTTTTGGAACAGTTTGGGCACCTTTATAAAAGAAGCATCAAAATGGGATATAGATTTGATATGGTGAACTTTTTCAATTTGATGAATTTGCTATTTTAGCCAGTTCTAAGATCTCTATAATATTTCTCATAGTACAACCTATAAAGATTCTAATTTAATTGTTAATGTTAAAAAAACTTTGGAACTTTTCAGCCACTTATGGAAGAAAAATATTTAATCAACTTTCAGCCTTGATGATTAATAACTTAAGAATGTGCATATTTTGTTTTTTAGGCAGACTGGAACTTAAGTTCCAACATAGACACAAATGTGCGGCTGCAATTAACTTCTGTAAAGATAAATTATTTCATCATAATGATAATGGTTATTTGAAATATTTTTTATTTATTTATGGTAAATGGTTAAGATGTGAAAATATAATGACAAAAATCCTAAGGTCAATCTGTATGTTTTACATCTTGCTAGATGTGAGGTATGGAATCTATTGATGCAAAGGCATGTCTTTTTTGAGTTAGATATTTGAAGTTAAACTATAGTTATAGATTTCATAAATAAGTATTTTAGAGTGAATTTGAGCATGGTTTTAATATCTCAAAGTCAATCTAAATGTGTGCAATATTGATTGTTTTTATTGAGAACATATTGTTGAAAATAGAATACAATAGAGAGCACAATTGTTGAAATCTTTCAAAAATTAAAGATCATTGCAGAAGTTAAATGATAGCTTTGCAAGATATCACATAGTCTTAAAGAATCGGTATGTCACATTTATTTGTGATTCATGAATTAGTTTAGGATTATCAATTGCAAAACTCATGTTTAACTTCTTTTTTTATTTCTAGTGGGATTAGAATATCCAGTCATTTATGAGGATCTGCTAATGAATGAATGATTGAATTTGCCCTCTGTATAATTTTAAAAGTAATTAAGTTTGTGTGTGTGTGTGAAAGTGCTGTAAAAAACTTTATTTTTAAACTTTGGTGGGTTCATCTGCATGTTATATTCTGCTTATAAACATTGATTGTGGCAGAGATTCTACTAATAGTTAAACATGGTGCTATAACTATCATAATTTATACAGTTATAACTTGGTATTCTCTTGATCTTACCAAATTATTTGAATATTTTGGAGGAAAAAAATTCATTATATTGTGCAAACATTGATTTTAGACAATATTGTCACCTTCCATTCATACTATCTACAAAGTTGACTATTAATTTATGGAACATGAAAATGATGGCTTATCATTAGGCTGATTTATTAAATAGTATTGAAATGTTTTGGGTTATTTTTAAACAATGTATGAGAAGACATACTTCTCTGTTAACATTTGTCAAAATACTTGCGGCTATTCTTATGAGAAATGATTTAATCTAAATAATGTTCAAATGTTATATAATGTCATCTCACATAATCCAAAGTTTTTGATGGAAATAGTAGTACTGCACCATAATAATAAGAATGTCACCAGTTTTATCATTATTAATTTGTCCAACCCTTGTATGTTCAGTGAAAGAGAATGAAATCTAAGATAATTTATTTTATATATATTTGCTTTAAACCAATAAAAATTTATTGACACTTTTCCATTAGAAAAATGTAATGACTATCTATTAACTGACATTTTGAATTAATAATATTCATTTTTGCTCATCTAAGTCTCAACAAGTAGAATTTTTAGCAAAATTTATTTAGAATATGATGTTAATTAGGACAAACTTGTCCATATATAATCAGTAAACAACACATATTTTACAATAAAGGTTTGATTGCCATTGGTAACTCATGTTACACTTGTTCATATGAATGAAAAAAAATTACATGATTTTGCATTTAATTTCCACTATTAAATTATTAAAATTTATTAGCCATTATCCTGTGCAATTTAATACAATGATGAAGTGTGAGCCAAAAACTAAATGTTCTTGCAATCAATTGAGAAAAATTTTCAAAAATGTCTGTTGATTCATTTGAATTGAATTGTGTGGTCAGACTATCACTTAATTTCTTAGGCAATTAGTTGATTAAGTAATTATTTTATTTATTGCATTTTATAATCTCAAAGTGAGCTGCTTAGAAGTTGAAGTGAAGTTTGAGCTTCAACTGATAAAAAATATTCTACTTTTTTAGTCATGAATTGATTCAAAACCTATGGTTTTGGTGCCATCTATTTTTAACAAATGTGCTAATAAATTCTCATGCCAATAAATTTAATTTCATGCTAATATTAAATAATTGTCATTTTATTTTGTATAATAAAATTATGATGTAAAAAGATTTATTTGTATATTTTAATACATATATACAATTTAAATTTGTTTTGAGATGAAGTTTGCAGGATAGAATCAGACATTTTACACATTCACAAATTTGAGATTTATCGAAATATATAGGTTATAGTCTCAGTCAACTTTGACATCTGTTAATATTTAACCTAAAAATAAATTTCCATATGATTTGTAGCTTACAGACATTAAGAGTATGTGTGTCTTATCAGCTCATTGTAAAATGTTTGGAATCAGTGAATAGAAATTTATATATATTTAAAACATTTACATTCTGATTTTGATTTTTTTTTATATACATTTCTATTGTAGTAAATTAGGGCAACGTTAAAATTAATATGATTGAACAATGTTAATGATAAAACTACATTCATATGATAGGACTTTGATTAATGTGAACTTTAATTTTATCATGATTGGGTAATTGATATGTTTAAAAATGTTGATATCAATTCAATAAACAAAATTAATATGAATGGCTAAATTCAAGCACCAGAAGTCTCAGATATTGGCACAAGCTGTTGAAAATCTCCAGATTCTATTATTTTATTATATGTTAAACTATGCAGGACAAGTAATGAAAATGTTACATGAATTTAAAATTGATAGTTGGTAAAAATATAGATACTTTATAATTTTTTTTTACTCTTTATGTTAATTATATTCAGGCTAAAGTTGTCACAGAGGTTAATGATACTTAAATAGAACTAATTGAAATTAAACTCAATTCTTTGCTTTTATAATTTAACATATATGCATTTTTTTTTTCATAAATAGCATAAGTACATATGTAAAATAAGAAGTGTTTTCATGAAGTATAACATTTAGCATTCAATGAATAAAATTTTTGATAATGTATTGAATATGGTTTTGCTCTTTCTTTCTATAAGTTTGATAATCTACTTTATGTTATTTATTTATTTTGTAATAAAAAAAATTACAAATTATTGAACAAAAATAATTCATTTTGAACAATCCAAAATACTATTTTCTATTGCAGTTGTAAGTAATCAGGTTAATATCACTTAGATATCGTATTTTTTGCATTTTATTATCTGTTTTCATAATTCTTATTTGCAAAAATGAGATCACATATAATTTTAACATCATAGTAAATATGTATGTTTAAAAAGTTGGATTAATATAATAATTAAATACATGTAATGTATTTTTTCTCATTTTTATTATTATTAAATATTTAAAATTTGTTATTGATATTTTCTTCAATTTAAAATACTACCAAGGCTTTCTCAAAATAGTGAAGTTTTGTTTTTAACTCATTCAATGAAAGAAAAGTGATCATGATATAACAGTTTTTATATGAAGTTCATTTAACTATTTTTTAACAGTAAAACTTTTTATTTATAAATAAGATGTTTTAATATTTTTGAAATACAAGCATAATTCATATACTTGGAGTTTTAATGTAATATAGGGAATTTGAACATAGACTTTCAAACTCTTTTTAGCTATCCATTCCATCTCGTACAAATGATACACATGGACATACACATGTGAAAAAGATAATATAATCAGTGCTCTGTTTATATTAAGATATAAAATCTTCAAACTTTAATGGACAGGCTTCGATCTGCTCCACCCTCCAACTCTTCAGCCATCCATACCATTGAAAATCTGATAATGGTATGCCCCAAATCCCTAGTTGGTGCCAATATTATTGTCATGCCCATATTGACCTTAAGTCACTCTGACTTCTCATAAAAACCAAGCACTGATTATATATGTGTGTGGTGGATGATGATCTGGACAAACTGGTGAGTGCTGGTTCAGCATGAAATGCATATATTGGAGATTATTTATCTTTTTCATGTGAGTGGTCATGTGTATCAGTTGTATGAGATGCAGTGGATAGCTGAAGGGAGCTTGAAAGTCTGTGCTCAAATCCCCTATATTACATTTAAACTCCTAATATATCAATTATGGCTGTATTTCAAAAATATTACAGATTCAGCCTATATCCAGCTCATCTATCTTCTATGTATTTGAATGAACTAGGTCCTATACATGAGGGATCAGAGTGACTTAAGGTCAATATCGGAATGACAATAATATTGGCATCAATAAGGGTTTGGGGGGTACCATCATCAAATTTTCAATGGTATGGGCAACTGAAGAGTTGGAGGGTGTAGATTGAAGAACAGGGCATAATGATCTGGACCAACTGGTGGGTGCTGATTCAGCTTGAAATGTTTACATTGGAGTTCATTTATTTTTTTCACATGTGTGTGGTCATGTGAATCAGAGTGGATAGCTGAAAGGAGCTTGAAAGTCTGTGTTCAAATCCTCTATATTACAGTTAAACTCCAAGTATATGAATTACACTTGCATTTCAAAAATATTACAGATTCAGCTTATATCCTGTCCCATCCCTCTTCTCTCTATTTGAATGGACAAGGTCTTATACATAAGGGCTCAAAGTGACTTAAGGTCAACGTGGGCGCAACAATAATATATCAGTATCAGCAGGGGATTTGGGCATACCATCATCAAATTTCCAATGGTATGGACAGCTGAAGAGTTGGAGAGTGGAGTAGATTGAAGCCTGCCCATTAAAGTTTGAAGATTTGCTATCTTAATATCAACCAAGCACTGATTATGTATATATGAGAGATGGCAATCTGGACAAACTGATGAGTACTGGTTCAGTATGAAATGCATATATTGGAGATCATTTATCTTTTCCATATGTCTATGATCATGTGTATGAGTTGAAATGGATAGCTGAAGGGAAGTTGAAAATCTGTGTTCAAATTCCCTATATTAAGTAAGATGTCTGAAAAAAATTTATTAGACTAATTGTAGTTAAAATGTTCTTTAAAAAATTTCTTTATTTGTCTATTGAAAATATTTTTAGTAATTATTTTTGTTGATATTTTAATGCACATAGTAATTTTTAAATAAAATTATTATAAATGTTGGTATATACATGTGTGCATGCATATTTAAAATGCATTTAAAATATTAATGTTAAACAAAATTTATAGTAATTTAAAAAAAAAATTTAAAATTGTTTACTATCAGTTTTGTTTAAGGTTGATTAATATTATAATTTTTATAATGAAGACATTATGGACTAATTTTAAGCTGGAAATTTGACTATCTGAAATAATGTATTATATAGTATTAGATATTTATGGATTTATGTTATCCACAGATCTTGAAAGCATGTGCCTTAGATATGGCAATCCCATTGCATTTTACTTATTAATGAATCATCTAATAAATGAGAGAAGCATTTATGTTTATATTCTACATTATGTATTTATTTGTTTTAGAAGAAATATAGACATCCATTATTTGAAAGAAAAATACCACTAAAAATCATCCTTTCATATTTATCTATCCAATAGAATTGTAGAAAGATAAAGCCTAATCAAACAACATCACAATATGCACAACATACAGACTACAAACAAAATCAAATACTGTGGTGCCTACAATATTTTATACCTGCAAACACAATCACCAAACAGTAAACTTAATGTAACAAATAAAAACTTCATAACAAAATTCAGAAGATGGAGTCTAGAAGCAAAATTTCTTGACTTCATCATCAAACTAAACCTGGACGCTTTACCCACAAGTTGGTTCCTGGCTTTCAAAAGAGGATATACCAGCATTGATCCAATATGTCAATACTGTAAGAGAGAAAATGACATAATAGACCACACTATACACATATGTCCAAAATATGGAAGCATAAGAGAATGGATACATTACAGTTGCAAAGTAGACCATCAGATGATAACCTCTATCCGGAGGTGTATCGCGACCAATACATTCATTTGGATATGGCTCTCCATTTTCCTCTCCTACGTGTTCTGGACGACATGTTGTAAGCTGAGTATGGAACAGCCATCTCCCAATGCTAAACAAACGTACATTAATATGATTTTGAAAATTAAACGACGAGATGAAGCCATTGATCACACCGCATAAAAGATGAGATGTGGAATCTACTCGACATGCCTAAATCACATGAGTCAACACAGAACTTGATAAATCCGGCCATACAAGTGCAAATAAACAGGATTACAAACCAATCATAAAACAATGACAAAACCAACAGTACCAAAATGCCTAATCTATAAGACATGAACATTTTACAAGGCCAAAATGGTATAACCAATATAAATGTTATAATTGGTTGAAACATTAAGAGTCAAAGCAAAACTGTTTAATCATTGTAAATATAGTATAATAAATTTGTTTCTAAAAAGTAAAGTTTTAATTGTTGGTCTTTAATTGAATATTCATTTAGAAAGATAATGTGTATCTTCGTTTTTGAATAGGAGTTAAAAACAGGTAAATCAGGAAGTCAAAACTAATAGGAAAAAAATATTTTTTAATTGGTTTTAAATGTTATTACAATGGAGCTGTGAATTATGCTATATTTTGTTCCAAGTCCTCTCTTGCTTATAAAGGTATAGCATGTAATAGCTCACATTTTTTTGATAAACTTTGATTAGATTAAAATGTATATTGTTAATTGAACTGCAAGTGTATAGTATTTTTCAACACACACATATAGCAGCAAAGCTTTCTTATGTGTATTATATGCAAATATAAATTAAGATTTATAGTATAAATAAAATTTTAAAATATTGTTATTATTAGTAATAAATTGAGGGGTCACATTAATATATTTTTTACTGCATGTGTATTCATTCACTGAAACAATAAGTAGAAGGGGGGAAAAACTAACATTAAGATATTTTTTAAATAAAGTAAAAAAATAAATGTCTGGCTTTCAGTATATTTCAATATTTTCCTTTTATCAAAATGTGATAATGGTTTTATCAAAAAACTAAGATTTGTCTAATTATTTTTTTGTTTTTAAGTCAATTTCAAATTTTAGTATGATCTAAAATTTTGTAAAACATTTAGCCATACACTTAGAAAATGTTTTATTAAGTAAAATACTGCAATCAAATTTGAAAAGTATGATAAACGAAGACTAAAACGTATGTTTAACATAATTCAAAGAAATATTATTAATAAATATGATCATGTGGTTTTAAGATGTATTGTAAAATATATTTTCAAATTTTATTTGTTTTAAATATCACGTATGATGCTAAAAAATGGTAAATTTTTGCTCAGACATAGTAAAATATATTAAATTTATGAATCTTTAATGATTTTGTTTGTTCATTTACATTTTTTTGCTTACTTAACATTGTTTATTGAATAGCGTATAATTAAAGTCATGTAATTGGATATAGGATGTGTGCGGCTTCATTGCATTTTGTTCCTAGGTTTTCTTGCACTACACATATAATAATTCACAGTCATTGATAGAATTGATTACAATATAGATGTATTGTTTATTGAAATGAACATATATAGTATTTTTTAATATATCCGTATCTATAACATTTTTCTATGTATATAGTGTACATATGTAAATTAAGATTATAGTATAAACAAATTTTTAAAAATAATATAGTTATTAACAATAAATTAAGGGAGTATATTTACATATATATTTACTATATGTTCACTAATTCATGTGTACTTAAAAACACAAATAATAAATTTTACTATACCATATTGTTTTTTTTTTTTCAGTAACTTCCTTCCTATAGAAAATGAAATAACAATTCCATTATTAGCAAACGGCTGTCTTAATAGTTGTTTTGAAATTTTTGAGCCATTATTAATTTCAGAATCTATACAATCACCCATGTGCCATTACCTATTTCATAATCTCATTTAAATTTGTGTAACTTTAAGCTTTCTGATGCAATATAAGAATGATTTATAGTTTCTTTTTTTTTTTCTGTTATTACTGAATCAATAAGTTTCATTTTATCACCTAAGAAATATATATGAAACATTGTATTATCTAAAATACTGGGCACATTAAATTCGAAAAGAATAGTAAAGTGAAAAAAAGTAGTATGTAAGTGCTTTTAATGTAAGCTGAAGAAATGTTATTAATATATGTGATCACATACAGTGCTCTGAGATGAAAAAAATATTTGCTAGTATGTTGCAAAATGTATTAAATTTAAGAATTTTAATGTTTTTATTTTTTTTTTGTTTATTTACAGTTTTTGTTATAGCTTATAACTGAAGTAGTGTATATGATGCAGCACATATTGAAACTTTAATGTATTATTTTAATATATTTTGTCAGATATTGTATTATTTATAATACGCATGTGCTTGAGGCTACAGCCTTAATGAATATTATTATTTATAATGTAAATGCTATAATTAATTTCCATCTTCCTCATACTATTTTTTTTTTTTTAATATCTGATATTTTAAACTCATTTTGTTTCAGAAATTGAAATTCTATAATTAATTTTGTGTGGTATTTTTATTTTCAAATATGTTTTATAAAATGCTTTGAGATTGATTTGAACTGATTGATTGATTATAATATTTCAATTGTGTATTTCTGGAAAAAAGAAAAAAATAATGCAAATTCATGTCTCATAAATTTAGTAATCTAGACTGAATTATGAAATTATAACTATTGGAATAAATTAGAAAATTGATTATTTAAAGCTGTTTATAATAAGTGTTTTATTTGAAAATTACATTAATTAACCTCCATAATCATTTAAAAAAAAAAAAAACTGGCAAATTTGAAGAATAGTACTCTTCAAATTTGTTTTTTTTTTTTAAAAAATGTTTTCACATTTAAAAATATTTGATTCATATTCTAATGCTATTCTCTTATCCAAATATTAAGATAAATGAAGTAGAATACGGAAATAGTGGAAAAATAATTAATTGTTTTGAAACACTATTGAATATATTTGTAAGAATGTGTAATTGGATCATCAATAAAGCAAATTAATGTATATACCTTTATCCCAGTTATCAACAGATCTTATACTAAGATTCACTATCAATATATACCCATTATTTTGATTTACAATTGATTACTCACCATTATGATTTTTAACAAACACTTCAAAACTATTGCCATTTTGTAAAATTGATGATGTTATAGGATAATAACAACTAAAATCATGTGAGTTTATTTATTATACACTATATAGTACTTACTTATGATTATATAATAAAAATATGTTTAATGTACTTATCTGATTTTCCTTCCAGTGTTTTTGCAAAATAGTCAGTGCTTTCATTTATGATATATATTCAAAGTAAAAAGATTTTCATCAATAATGAAGATTAAGAGCAAAAAAAAAAAATGTTAATTTGATTCAATACAGTAAATAATCAAAAATATATTTTGATCACATATAATAAAATGTTTTAACATTAAATTTTAAAATGTATACACTAGATAAAATATATTCATCCAGTTAATATTATAAATTAAAATTCTTATGAATGTTATTTTGCTTGCAGCAAAAAAATACATGCATTAATCATACTTGTAAAACATTGCACATCATAATTGTAAACTATTTTGAGGGGAAAACATAATTCTATGCATTATGCAATTAATAATTAACTTTATATGATCAAGGGTGACTGACTAAACATAAGTTAAAAATATCATTTATTTGATCAAATTTAAATCAGTAATCTCATAATTCGCTTCTGATAACTGCAGTTCTTAAAAAATATATCATTGGTATTGGAAAAAAAAAACTTTTAATCATTTAGATTATTAAAACTTCAGCAATCAACTGTACATTACATTTCTTCATCAAATTTTTATTCAATTTCATTGCATTTATATAAAAGAAATATAATTCACAAAATTTTTACAAAAAAAAAAAATCACAAAAATAAAAGTCTTTAATAATAGAACATAAAATGTATCAAAAATAAATTTTAAAATGTACATGGATTCTATTGAGTTAATTTTTTTTTTTTAATTTTAAAATATACTTGTAATTAGTTTATTTCCTCATACTTTATTTTAATTTAATGAATAGTGACTTAGAAACTGTTCTCTCACTACTTAAAAAACTAAATGTTAGACTGTTAAAAAAAATTATATATATATTTTAAAAATATTTTTATGCAGTATATTTATCCACATGATTTTTTTTTTAATATTCTTTGTAAAATATTTCTTCATATATTAATACTTTTGTAAATTTAAACCTCAATTTTTATATATTTTGAATTAAAGTAATGAATTACTTTTATTCCCCAGGGAACTCACAAGTGCTTATTTTTATGAGGTTTTTGATTTACAATGCGTTTTGGGGTGCCATTTGTTCTTGCTAATAGGGCAAATGTGTATATAAAAATATTTTATAGTAAATACTTTTATTTACTGTGTGTTAAAAAGCCCCAAATAATTGTTTTTTTGAGCTACAATTGGGGCATTTATATTAATAAGTTTCCCAATTGTGGTTCAAGAAAACAATTATTTTGGCATTTTAGTGCATAGTAAATAAAATATTTCATATATATAAAATGTTTAGTATTGGGATCTTTTTTGCAATTATTCCAATTTTAATTAAAGCAAAGAATAAAAACATTGTTGCAATCTATAATATTTAAAAGAAAATTGTGCATAAATATTGATTCCAATATTATTTATTATAAAAGAAGCATTTTTAAATGATTTTATTTAAGTTAGAATATCTATTTGTTGATTGGTATGTTTGTTTGCAAACTTTTGAATCACTTTTAGGTTAGAATGAAATTTTAAAATTGAGGTTTAATAGATTTAAATTTAATAGAATAACTTCTAACTTGCTACATAAGTAAGAAATGCCAGGCAAATCCATATGGGATAATAACCTAATAATCTTTTCAGTAGGTGACATAGTTTCTTAGATAAGGAACAGGGAATGAAAATATTTTGATCTCAAATTTAAAAATTCATTCTAGAACTTTAATATTTTTTTTTTACGTAAGGTTCATGAGAGGACATTATACTGTTTTTTTTTTTTTTGTGTGCTTTTAATTTATAGTTATGCTATTGTAAAATCAAGATTTAATAGATTTAAATTCAATAGAATTGCTTCAAACTTGTTATATAAATAAGAAATACCAGGCAGATCCCTGAAGGGTCACTAATTTTTTTTAATAAATCCCCTAGTTTTTTAGATATAGAACAGAGGTTAGGTAAATATTGAATATTTTGATATCAAAGTTAAAAATTGTTCTTAGAACTTAATATGTTTTAAGTAAGACTCGTGATAGGACTAGAGATTCTTTTTGTCTTCAATTTAAAATTACATTTTAAAATTTTGTACATTTTTTTAAAATCTCTACCAATGTGACAAAACACAATATTTTAGATAAATGATATGGAATAATGGGGAGGGGAAGTTTTGAATGTTTGCTATCAAATTTAAAAACTTCTCAGAAATTCATTGTTTTTTTTTACATTTATGTTAGAAAATTAGTTGGCAGTATAGTTTTGTTAAGCCTTTTTTTAAATAAAAAAAAATGAAAATTTTAAATAGAATAGTTACTGATTTATTATGCACATAATTATGTACAGTACTAAATATGATATATATAATGTAGCCAGTTGGGTTGCATAGCTGCATTAAAAAAATAAACAATTAGATAGTTGGCAGCATGTTCCTCAGATTTGAGAATAAAAAATTATTTTATTATATTTAAATTTTCTTGGAGCTATTTTTTAATGGTCATTATTTAACTCAATATTTGTAAAATTCCCATACGATACTATGAAAATTCTCAAACATTAAATGAATAACTAAATTAGATTTTAATAACTTTGTAAATTTTTAATTAATCAAGAGTTGGATAATAGTTGATTAGACATCTACGCCACTTGATGGTGTTGTTACTATGCAAAAACTATAAAAGATGAACTTTCCCAGGCTGTATTTTTTTGGATTTTCTTGTTTTTTTTTTTATAAAAAAAAACAAACACAGAATTTTTAAATTTTTTTTTTTTTTATCTTCAACAAATGTCTTTTTTCATTAACATCAAAAAATTTTCAACTTATTACGGTTGGTTTTTTGGTTTCATTTTTTTAAAAAATAAAATCAACTAATGTCAAACTTAGTCTGCTTTTTTTATTAACATCGAAAAATTTACAACTTATTACTGTTGTTTTTTTTTTGGTTTCTTTTTTTTACAAAAAAATAAAATCAGTAAATGTAAAACTTTATGCTTTTTTTTTTGTTTTAGCAGCTTATTACTCTCTTTTTTGGTTCCGCTTTTATTTTTTTTTTTTGGAAAACATCATCAACAAATTTAAAAATTATTACCCTTTTTTTAAAAAAAATAACAGCAACAAATTTTAAACTTATTAGGCTATTTTTTTTTTGGGGGGGGGGCGGTCCACTTTTTTTAAAAATAAAGTTACTTCAACAAATTTTATGGTTTCTTTTTTTTTTTGCTATAAAGATCAACAAATTAAAAACCAGCTGTTCGCGGCTCCACTAATATATCGACATATAGCTTGAACAAACTATTCTGGACCCATCAAACCAAGTTAGCTTCTGTTGTCTGTAAATGAGAGAATGGAAGTCTGGGTTTTCCTCTGCCATGTTGTTGGTTTCATTGAGTTTATAGAGAATACATTATTTAACGTGTTACCTATTTCAAACAATGTTCAGACATCCTTTGACAAGGTTTTGCACCTTAAAAGTTGACTACATAAGTGTGTAGACATTACGATAATTATTGGTTAGTCAAATTGTGTGATTTCAATAAAAATCCTTTACAATTAAAGATTTTTATATAATTGAAAGACAGACCCTCAGATGAGACTGTAAATAAGTGTGAAGTGAGAGAAATCGCATAAATAATTTAGTGCGATATGACAACGCGGCCTGAAATGTGTAGTACATCAGAACTATTGTATACACGTAACACAGCCTTATGGGTTTTAGCACAAATCATGCCATAAAATACAGTCAGCCATGTAAATGGCATCTTTATGTGTTTTAACATAAATCATGCCATCAAGCGGTGTGTGTGTCTAATCAACAAATACCCAGAGTTGTTTACTTTCTTTATCTCTAATAATAAAGAAAAATCAAATCAATGCAATTAATAGATTATCTTGTTTTTTTGCAAGATTTGATTTTTAATTGTAAAGGAATGTCAACAATTTTATGTTATGATTAACTTGTTTTTAATCCATGATTAAGGAATAGGTGTATAACTGTAGTTAGGAAATGGTTATTTAATTGGTTGTCATGAAAATGATAATGTAAGAGAGGTTGTAATTGGCCTGTGGACCTGAATGTTCTAAAAAAATATATGTGGGTGTGTGAATTAGTGATTATATCCAAGTGTCTGGAGAGAGGTATTGCTAACTTAATTGTTGAAGAGAGCAGTCAAATCTTCATCCTGTGCTGAAAAAAAATAGAAATTTGCTAACTTAGTTGTTGAAGAGAGCAATCAAATCTTAATTCTGGTGCTGAAAAAGATAGAAGAAAATATTCTTAACATAGCTGTTGGAGAGAGAGCAGTGAACTTTTAATCCATCTGCTGTAAAGAAAGAAGCAGAAGCCTTTACCTACCTGTGGCATAACAGCAGGAATCTTAACCAAGCTATGAATATAATAATAGTTGTTAATCCAGCTTTTAGCATACTATGAGTTTAGCATTAAAAATGGTTTGTACAATGAAAACTATATGCTAGATTCAGTTAAAAGCTAGGTATTACCTTCTCTGGAAGAAAATGTAGGGAAAGTAAAAACCCCTTTAAGCAGTTTGCAATCAAGTCTTCAACCAAGAGCAAGGTGTCTGAGAGCATCTGTCTCACCTGGAAATTCAAGAGAACTAAATGGACAAATTTTGCTACTTTTCAATTACATGGAGTTGCTACAGACCAGGAAAAGGACACCTTAACCATGCTATGTCTAAGAAGTCTTCAAGGAAAAGCTCAATTGAATAGAAAACGAATTATAAAGGACTCCAACACTAGAGGTCTATTTTTTTGTGTGTGCACTATTATTAATAGAAAATGTTTTTTGATTCATAAATGTAATACATTTTTTTTCTTCTCAATTTGTCTTCTGGATAGAATCAAAGATTGCTATCTTTGATTTTTTTTTCAAAATGTTAAATAAACTTAGTTAAGTTATTTTTAAAGAATGAACTGTATGAATTGAAAGTTAATCCATGAATAAAAATTAATTGATAGGTTAATATAATTTTATCAAAGTGTATACACCTGGATCTCTTTTTACGCGGACTTATTTAACACGATTTTGAAGTTACGCAATTTTGAAGTTCACAGGAAGTTGAACTCCGATAATGCGCTATTACTTTAAATAATAAATTTTGCGCACTTACGTTATATTGAAAGTAATAGCACATTATTGGAATTCGACTTTTATCTTAGTAATTTCAATATTTTCAGTGCTTTATAATAGTAAGATTTTATGCAATAATAAAATTAAAATCATGATTTCCACATTTTATGTATACACATATTAAATTTTACAAGATTATGATGTAAATTTGTTCATTGTGCGTGTTAATTTTGCATTTTAAATCACGTTCTGTTTTTGCTTTTTAAAAAAGAATGTAATCAATTATTAATCATTTAGTGTCCGCAAGTTTATTTTTAAAAGGTGAGTAATAGCAGTGAAACGAAATTTGATTTTTAAACGGAATTGAAAATTAAAGACAAAAATAAGAATTTAATTTTTAGTTGTTAGTTTTAATTAAACTTTTCCCAGCAGTTGTGAATAAATGTCTTTTTATTATCGTAAGTGTAAGTTCATAAACAATTAATAAAATCATCGTCTCAAAGATTAATTACGTTGTCACCAGAAATCCATTGACCTAACATGAGTGTGAAGTTAGCGCTAGTTGTATTTCCTCAGTTTGCAAACGAACGTGTTTTCGGCAAATAAATTATGCATAAAAATATATTATTTTGAATAAAATTAAATATTATAGTTAAAAAAAGTTTGTCTTGTATCAATTTTTTTCAAATTTGAAATTTTTTATAAGTCATATTTTATTTCCTTATTTTTTTTTTTTTTTGTGCGAGTTTTAAAGTAATTTTACATTGGTGCTTTGCTTTTATGCGAATTTTGAAAAATCACAGACCGCATCCCCCCTTTGTCAATGTAAGTTACATCTATTTTTGCGCGATTTCGTTTGCGTGTGTTTTCTGAGGAACCTATTGCATAAAATGAGACCCAGGTGTATTTATTTATTTTTTATGATGAAATGGATATTTGAAATTATATACTATCATGTCATTTTTTGTTATTAATTAGATATTAAATAATTCTTTTTTAAAAAAAATATACTTTCTAGTCTTAATTACTTTATTCGCGTCCATTCCTGTTTCATGGAGTGTTGTGTGTGTGACTTTATATCATGACAGTTTATATTCTAGGATTTAGTTGTTTTTTTCTTGATGACCTCAATAAAATTAGTTATTTATAAGTAGGGGAAGCCCATGAATTGCTTATTTATAATAAGCTAATTTATTTATTTTCCACTTGCTCATAGTAATTATGGAGTTCTTGCTTCCTGAGCTAGATTTGTGCATAACAGCTATATGGGATAAGGCGTTTATATTTAGTGTATGGGCATCCAGATGATGATTCCTGGGTTGTCGCAAAGAGGATTTTCTTCAAAGTCCATGCACTACATTTTATTTAGTTTAGTCTTATTAGAAATAAAGTTTATTGTTGGCTATTACATTAATGGTACTAAGTGGCCAGTGCATTGATGATGATCAGCATGTTTCAATGTCCCAGCCTTATTGTTTGATGATTATATATTTGAATGGATGAGCATACAAGTTGGTGCATCCAAATTAATGTATAAATAATTGCCCAAGCTAGCAAGGGCTCAATAGTTAGCCTGGCCTACAGAAGACCCATTTCCAATCCAGTCACCAGATTGACTGTTGATTTATATTTTTCATTGTTTTAAATCCAGCCACAAGATGGACTGTTGATTTATCGTATTGATTTATTTTTGATTGCTAATCATTCATGATGATGGTGATGAATAGTTAATTCATTTGTGTATTCCTTATATTTTTGGGTAATGCTGGCAAACTTATAGTTAGCTGTGCTCATCTCAGAGTGATCTTTATGCTCATCCCTTTTGAGATTAATTTTTTTTAACTTGAGGATAAAATTACAATCCCTTATCCCTCATAGTTTAAATCCCCATTTTCTGTAGATTTACAAATGGCTAACCAATTTAAGGCAGTTGATGTCCATGTACTGATGACCATTACCCCAGGTACGACCCTGTATTTCCCTGTGGCGTTACAATATATATAAAGAGTATACATATTAATTTATTTCAGAAATATCTAGTAATATATAAATTATAAATGTGAAATTGATTTAAAGTAAAATTATATGTATTAAGCGTTCATCTGCTAATATATTTTTGGTAAGCATTTTTTAAAAATAAAAAAAAATGTCCAATCAAAAGCAAAAATGTCAAACAGTTTTTACTCAAAAGAATACTTCATATTATTAATTACTTATGTACACATAGTAAATATGATATTATTTTTTCCCCAAAATAAGACCTGTTCTTATATTTTTTCTCCCAAAGACACTGGATGACTTACTTTCAGGGAATGTCTTATTTTTTGTACAAAAATCTACCTTTCAAGTATAAAAATGTACCTTCTCCTTATAGAAAGCTGTAAGATTTTTAACCCGGGAGCCTTCCCACAATTTCTTTTTGTACTTATGTTATCTGGCCATCAGAATATTATTCCATTTAAATTTACCATTAAGTGTTAATTAGAGACTTGAGAGACAGGACTGATAACAAAAATGATTATAGTTAAGAATAGTTTACACAAACGCTATAAAAAAATGCAAGCATAAAAATTCAGAAAATTTTTTATTTTGCATGTGCACATTAAGTACATCCATTTAACATACAACATATTGAATTACGAAGATTCAAATATGCCATAACCACGTCTATCCATTATCAAGTATGCAAATTTTAAATAATTTCCAAATTACTTGCAAAGCCCTACTTGGTTATTCTTTTTAAAAACTTTTCTTTAGGAGAAAAAGAATCCGATTTAACTGAAGCTAAATTTTGATTTTTAAAATCACTAATTTTTTTTTTATCTTGAATATTTAAACGCTGGCATGCTAAAACTAAAGCATTCTAAATATAAATAAAATTAGTATCTATAAATATATAAATGAAATTATAAATTGTCTAATATACTGCCTTATGGTAGATAAATTGTTTCTCTGTAAAGATAGAATTATGTTTAGTGAAAATAGTTGATTGGGGAAATATAAAAAGATCTACATAATTTATATTACCTAAAAGGTAAAGAGTTAATGTCAATAATATTACTTTATAATTCATTACGTCCATTGTATGTTTTAACGGGCAAAGAAAAGCTTATCAGGCTGGTAATCTTAACAAGGGCTTATATTTGGAGTAGGGCTTATAAGCATTCTCAAAAATCATGATAATGCTTATTTTTTGGTTAGATCTTATTTCTGGGAAAACATGGTATGTATTCTGCCCTTTGTCATCTTAATTGGATTTCTTCAATTTGTTATTAGTATCAAAACTAATCTGCTTCTGCTGGAAAGTTAGTATCTTTTTTTTTTATAGTCCAGGATACATTCATGTTGGGTGTAAGAAGTCAGGCTGGTATCATGCATCCTGAGTTAGTCCCTTTGATCACTAAGGAAGAGCAGTGTCCTGCGTTGGCTTCTCCTATCGATATTTCCAACCAGACTTGATAGTTTTCAGTTCCTGGTCATCCTCCCATCAGCAGCCAGCTTCATTTGGATTGGGTGAGCAGGAAGCACAGGGTATGAGTCCATGTTTTTCATAATTTGTTAACCAATCTCTAGAAACACAGGAAATCTGGCTGCCTGTGTCAAAAGAAGAATTTGTGCAACTGAGGCCCCGATTCTTGTAATTAATAGTTGGGCAAGGGCCAATCTGAAGTCCCCAAGTGGGATCTCTTCCTGGATGACTGATGATTAGGTTAGTCATCTCCACCTACTTCAGCTGCTTGCACCAGCAAGGTGGATGCTGGTACTGGTAATCTCTTACTGAAGTCCCGCTTGATCGTGATTGCCATTTGGTTTCTTTCTTCCTCACTAACGATTGCTAGTAGTTGCTGATTGCTGTTGTCTGGTCTCCTGCTTCCATTCGTGATCTCGCCTAATCTTTTAGGCCAATGGCTATCATCTAAAGCTGACAAGAAATTCTCCCATCTCTTCGATGTCTTTGATACAACTTCCAGGTCATCAGCTTTTGGGTAGTTACTGGCATATTTTGTTGAATAGTTCTAATGATATGTCTATCTGCCAATGCGAACGATTCATGAGGAATTTAAATCCGGTTAGCTTGGTGGAGGAAAAGCTGAGCATGTGTTTCTCGGGGTATTGCTCCATATTTTTCATGACCAGAGCGTGTTGTAGATACCATATTGATCACTCCTTCGACTCCAATATTGTTTCATTAATCCATCCTGTGTACTTCTCTATGGTTTTTAGGTTTCCATTTCACCATATCCCACTACAGTCTTTGGTACAGCCCTGTAAATGGTAACTGTGGCAATAGCTATCTGTTCACCTGCTCCTGCCTTATGCACTTTGAAAGAAACTTTGTAAGCTCTCTAAGTGGGTTTGAAGATTTTCTGTCTCTCTCTAAAGATTTTTTTTATCTGAATAATCTTTTTTTCCTAAGTAACTTTGAGGTCTAACCTCCCTTGTCTTCCTGTTACCTCTTTTATTGACTTGGGTTCTTCTATATTTGTTTGCTATCATTCCTAACTCTCTCAAGACAAATTTTTTAGATTTTCCTGATACTCCTTAGCTCTTATCTTTTCTTCTTCCTGTCTATTTTTTGATTCTTCATCTATTTTCCTTCCTCCTCATAAATTTTCCTCATTTCTTCCTATTCTGTCTAAGTATTTCAAGCAACTTTAAATTAAGTCCATTGACCCTCCATAAGCTTTAGATAAATCTACTTGCTCTATATTAATATTTTCTGCTTTCATTTTCTTAATATTATTTATTTATTTTTATATTTTTATTATTAGTCTACTCCCCCACCGGTATCTTGGTCCTATCACACTCTTTCCTGCCCATACCTATACCATTGCCCTATCTCTATATTTTCTATATTGCTGTGGCTTAACATATATTATATAATGAACTATAACTACTTAGCATATAATAGCCACTGCTGTCTGTATATATATAATAGCACTTTAATAAATATTTACCATTAATGTATATAACAAGCCTCTGTTTGTCTATGATATATAAAAATGGACAACAATAAAATATTTACTGCTACTTGCTCTCATTTAGCGACTAATTACTTTTTTTTTTTTTTTGACATATATATAAAAAGAGAAAAATATTTCATTAGATCCGAGTATTTTCGTTCCTTCTTAAATTATACACCCATCCCTGCTTTCCTTAAATTTGTTATTACGTCTACTGTCCTTTCATTCACTCGACCCACATCATTTCACTAGATTTATTTTTTTCATTATTTTTATCAAAACAAACTCGTATATATATAGAATAGTTAGCTAACTTCCGATCATGACAGCTAAAGAAATTTATATGCATTATATTTTTGCTCAGGGTATATATGGGTTTTTGTAATCGAAGCCTCCATGTTGTAAAGTGCCAAACGTTAAAAAAAAATTATACTATGTAACAGTCAGAAAACGTGTGATTCGTTAACATAGTGCAGAATTCGACCACCACACAGAACTGCAGCACCATCTAGATAGCGAAGCCACCCATGGTACCGAGTTCGAACATGGTTTATCGGTTCCACAATACAATCTACGAAACAATGCATCTGATGCAACATTAGTAAATATTTCTTTAGAGCACAGGTGGTCAGGGTATGCAAGAGATTCATGATTTTATTTAGAGTTAGCCAATCAGAACATTAATCTTACACATTTATATTTAAATAATCGAGGAAACATATTGAATGGGTATCGAATAATAAGTAAATAAAGAAGTAACGGCAGATGTATAGTTTGAAAATTATTTATTAAAAAACATTATATCATTTAACTGTAAAACTAATAATATTTGGCATATTTAGATCTCAGTAGCGGAAT